>JAQGBH010000367.1:0-55152 GCA_034698265.1 Sminthurinus aureus | reverse complement strand
ATATTTTTTCTGTGCACAGCTCTATTTTTTCTGCGATCGCAGCGCATAAATTATAAAACTCGATTCGGCCAAAATTCACATTCAGTTCCACATATTAGTTCATTGTCCACTCTGTGTGTAATATTATGCAGCGCATGTGCTTTGTGCAATGTACAGCGTAAAAAACACGATACATGATACATCATGTACTGGGGATTAAAATTAGCTTCTTTCTTCCTTGCCTACATTAATTAGATGTATGTAATTAGGAATTAGGGCCAAAGTTACAAGTAGGAAATTTGAATTTTCTTGCAAGTTACAAGAAATTTTACAGGATTACTTAAAAGTTATAAGTTACAAATTGTAAATTGTAGCTAATCCTGTAAATTCTAGTTTATTTACAAAAATAATTTATTTGCATAATCTTCAAGCTTCAAGTTCTTCAAGGGGAAGGACGAAGGACATTCAACGTTCAATGTTCACATGAAGCCACAGGAGAGAGAAAATGGCTTAGGAAAATGGAATATGAAATGAAATGCATAATTTGTACGGAAATTGTACAGTACTCAGTGTACAGTGTACAGTGTGTACTGAAATTTTGTTTCCCACTTCTTAATTTGAGTTTTCTATTTTCTATCAAGATACATACCGTAACGTCCATAAGAAAGTAGAGAGAGAGAGAGAGAGTATATCGAGTAAAATTTTCCAGGGTTCAAACCAAATTATTTTTGCCTTGGTGCTGGAATTACTTTCTGTTTAATAACATGATGATTATGATATGTTATGATATGCTATGATGCCGTAGAGACGAGATAAAGTTACAGGTTAAAAAAGATATTGCATTAAATTAGAATTTGAAGGAAATGGAGTATGGAGTAGGAAGGAGGATAGTTGTATAAGTGGAATATTATGTATTTTGTAGCATATTAAATACGACACATTATACATTACACAGTTCACATGTGTATGTGTAATGTGTACATTGTACACACATATGCCACTTGCAACTTGTAACTCCAGATAAAGTAAACTTAATAAACAGAGGTCAATTCCAAATTTCAACTTAAAATTTTAGACTGTACAATGTAAATGTTTTAGCGAAAGAGGGACTCAAAATGTTTATTACATTTTGTATGTACTAGAGAATTTTGCTAATAATATTCCTATTAATATTCATATGCACATTCACATTCACATTCTTTACTCAGTTGAACCCATGGGGCATTTGCCATTTCCATTAGGTTTCAGTTTTATCATAATAATTGTATTTTGGGTTAGCCTTTTCTCATCTTCCTCTTTCATGTTTTTCTTCATCCATCCAACCATCTATACCGTCCACCATGTATCGTGTATAAATATTTATAAGGAATTTTTTGATTTTCTTCTTATTTTTCCATCCTCTCCTCCCTTTTCAACTTGTTCCTTTTGTATGTATACGTTTGGTCTACACTCTACACTCCTTTGAATTTCAGTTCTTGTTTGCGTATGTAATTCTTAATATGAATACAAATACAAATAGGACTAGGAATGCAGACTCAGAGTAAAGAGTCAGTCAGCCCGTTTTCAATTCAGTTTCAAAGGAAAAAACAGTCTGAACTCTGAATGTGAATCGAGTCTATTGATTCGACTTGAGTTTGACTGTTTTGTGTTGACTCATGCTGGCTGCTGCTTAACTACTTTAGGTATTTTTCATGAGATCAAGTATGTGCAGTGTGTACAGTGTACATATTGTAAACAAACTTTTTTTAGGAAGGAATAAATAAGAAAACCTGGTCCTGGTAGTTTTCTTGTATGTTTTATGTTTTATGTATTTATCATCAGTAAAAGTCCCTTATTATGTTTAAAACATGTCAAAGTTATTCGTCATTCCAAAGTTTACATTCGGATATAACTAAAAACTAAAGTAAACCAAAAGTTTTCGGTGTTTTACTCACAAGGAAGTCAGTTGTACTACCAACTACCAGCTTTCAGATTTGTCAATATAAAGTCAAAAGTATGTGGAGTTCCTTGTTCTAGTTCCTTTATCTGTGTACAGTGTACACTGTACACAGATCGATTTCTTTCCTGCTCTATATACAACATGCAAATGAAATGCCGAAGAAATACGTAAGGAAGTACATAAATAAAATACATTACGATAATATCGAACAGGAATATTTTTCCTATCATTCAACTGTTATACATTATACCATTATGAAAGGGACAGTAGTAGATAGACAGTAGATGTGTATGTCGTAATAAAAATATTTGTCATATGTTAATCATGATGTGAATTACTGGAATACTAGAATACTGGTGACTGGATTGGTATTTTAATTTCCTCGTCAATTTTTACGTCATGTCATCATTCATCAAACATCATACAGATTAATTTTATTGATATTCGGTGCATTCGGGTTCTGACTCTGCAAAGTCTGATTTCTAAAGATAGTTTAAATCCCTCTGAACTCTGAATATTCATTACAATTTGGTATATAAATTTATTTGACTGTGATGGAGTTATATGTAGATGAATAGGTTTCAATTTTGTGCATAGAGGATTATTTACTTGTTAACTGATTAAAAGTATTAGTACAATTTGTTGTCGTAGTTGTGGATTGCGGATAGTTGTAGTTTTGGTCCTGCATTCTGCATTCTAAATTCTACATGTATCGTCAATAGATTCCAATAGCAGTTCTAATGTCTAATTTCTAGCCTCCCCAGAGACTGGAGTTTAGAGTTTAGAGTCTGGAGTCTGGATTTGGAAAATATGAAGCATACTAAAGTGCAGTGTCTGTTTTATCTGTAATAAAACCCATGCTGCACAAATTCATTTAAATAGATCCATTTACTTGTACTGTTATTATCTGGATTGATCACATCACACTCTAAGAATGTATCTATAATGTGTAGATTGCAGATGATGAGTCCTGAGTATTGAACATTGAGCATTGAGCATTGAATGTACTTAAAATAAGTACGATAACATAAAGTACATGATACTTAAAACATAAAACAAAATTTTTGTACTCCAAGCTCCAACCATTGAATGGATTGGACTGGATTGAATGGGATTGGAGATGACAACGGCCTCAAGACTTTTGAAGCATTTCGTAGATATTTCTGTACACTTTACACTGTACACTGTACATGTGGAGTATGAGGATCATCATTATGTGTATCAATTCAGATGCTTACAAATATGTACAATGTGCATGATAGACAATAAATTTGCGATTTACTTCCACACACTACTATCTCTTATGTAACAAAATACAAAATATGCTGTGTTTAAAATCTCTGTCCAAGCAGTGAGCAGTGATCAGTAGACAGAACATAGACAATCAATGAAAATTACAATATTTTACAATGTGTATGTTTAAGCTTCAATGGTAGTTTGCATGTGCTGCATCATGCATGCTTCATTCCATTGTCTATCTTAATTGTGTGGACTCACAGTGATATTATATATTTTATTGTACATGGTATTTCATTGGAGCGAGGAATGGCCATTAAATTGTCATCCCTTTTATAGCTCCAATTGGAAATATGGAATATGGGATATGAAACATGAAACATGGAATACGCGTGTAATTGGTAGCACCAAATTATGAAGTATATATTAATAAATAATGTACATAGCATACTGTATACAGTATACAGTATACACAAAAGTATCTATAATCTATATTTTGCTCTCATCTGCCTCTCTTGTCCTTATCTAGATCATTTTTTACTAGATACATGATGGAATTTTTTAATAAGGCTTAGAACTCAGGATGCAAACAAGCATTTTACATGTATGGATGAATTTGAATGAGCATCCAGAATCCAAAATGAACCAGAATGCTGGATTTCACTGTTTGCTTTTGTATGTAAATTTGTATTCATTTGTACTTTTCTTTTGAAATATCTTATTAAGCACCAAAGGAATTGAAGAAATAGACGCAAGTTTGACACTTGACATGACACTTGACATGTGCGTAATATTCTGAGATAGTTTATTATTATTATTATTGTTTTTATGAAACTTTGGACTTTAGCACGTCCATTGTTTATTCATAATCCTCGTTTATTTACACGTTACAATTGCCTATTATGTACATAAAATATACGCCGTACATTACAGTTTGAATTTTGAACATAGAATCTTGCACTTTAATATTATTGGTTCACTTCAGTTCATTTCATTTTATTATTATGGGACTTCCTGAGATGTTAGATGAGTTGTGAGATGTGAAATGTGAGCAGTCAGACATTATCCAATTATTTTCTGTATGACATCAAATTAAAAAGTTTATTCAAGCTGACAGGAGAAAACGTGTCTCCTCCAATTCTTTACCCTCTTTTTGGTAGCTAATCTATTATAAAGATGTGGGTGTCTGTCCTTCTGTCCTTCTTGCTACTGCAATGTAAAAAGTAGCAGTAACAGTTGTACGAGTTTTTTTGTACTACTGTATTTTTTTCTCGAACAATGAATAGCGCTGGCTTCAGTTCAACTACGTCTTAGTCTAACCTTGAGGAATTCTTCAAAGTTTTCAAGTTTGTCAATTGTCAAATCAGTGTCGAAATTCAAAATACCAAATACCAAATATATACACCGTAAATGTATATCACAAAAAACCTGGATCTTAAATTCAGTTGGATAAAAAATAATAGGCAAACTGATCATTTTTATTGGCAGTTTGAGACTTTGAGACTTGTTTAGCAACAACTCGTTGCTAAGAGGAGGTCAGAAAATCTGGAAAATCTATGAAATCTGTGGTTATGTTTGACGTTTATGTATGAATGTATGGTTGTTCCTGAATTGTGAGTGATGTTCTAGTTATGTACATTTCCATTTTCTATGGGAGAAAAGTAAAAGGTGACTGACACTTTGATTTGATTTCCAGTTTCCACTTTTGATTTGACTTGCATCAATCATGAATCATCCACCCAGTCTTTAAATATTTCAAACCACAAATCACAAAATATATTTCGCCTTATTTAAAGCTCGCACTAATTCCTCCGAGTCAGATTGACTAGTGACTAGAGAAATCCTTAGAAATTTCCCATTTACACATGCACAAAGGTTTCTCCTATTTACACAATTTTGTGGTTCCTTATCACTCATCACTTTACTGCTGTACGCTGAATGCTTGATTTTCGTAATTGATCATTTGAACCTGATTTTATTCCTCCATGTCATTGTAATGGGTAAAACTTCTTAGGAGCGAGTTGCTATGAATTATGAATCGGGAAATGTATTTTAAACAAACAAGGAACCTCTTTTTACAGCCATTGTTCAACTGTGTAGCTGAGTGAAAGTGTCAAGTGTGAAGTTAGTTGTACAGTGTACAATTTAAAGGGCGATCATGGTAGAAAGTGGAAAGCAAGCATATGCTATATTGTTATATTACTATATACTTTCTACGTGAATATGCTACACGTATATTGTGTACAAGTAGCAATTGGGAAATTCATGGTGATGATAATCAGACCGACTAGTCTTTGTCTTGGGATTGCTGAAACTGACAAACCGAGAGAGAAAGTGTGTGTACGAGTGTGTTGGCTGGATCCTGGAGTTTAAAATTGCTGAATATTTAATTTGACTGTGGTAGTTGATTGCATTCTATTGTATTCGGGTTCTCTTCTGCTCTATACTCAACTCAATACTGTATAATCCAGGCACGTGTACGTCTCTAGTCACTAGCTCGTAGCTCGTGGTTCGTAGTCTGATATTAAAAGAGAAAATTGGGAAAGTTCAAAGTCGGTCGGCTGTGAGACAAAGGACAAATGTACAATGTATACTATGTATAAGAGTAACATTTTAGTACTGGTACTGGCAGTGGCATTGGGACTGGAACTGGGAAGGAGTTGTTGTATCTAATTTCTTGGAATGGAGATTGACTGCTGGGCTTACTTTTGTTCTTGACATTGACATTGTACAATGTACAGTGTACAGCGTGCACGAGAAGCTCACATAGCACACATAAATTGACGTATAATCCAAAATCCAAAAACCAAGCCACAGAGGGAAAAAGAAGGAATAGAAAATATAAATAGAAGAAAGCGAGACAAGACGAAGAAGAAGAAGTGAAAGAACAAGTAATTTGCCTCCGTATCCAAGTCTGATTCTAGACTCTAGACTCTAGATCCAACATCCAAAATCCAAGTCTTTCAGAACTCAGTGCTTCAGAGCTAATGAGCCTTTCTGTCTTTGTTAAATAAGTAAAATTCTAATTCTAATTTATTTATTTATTTAGTATTTAGTATGTGAAAACTTTATCACCAGTCGCAGCCACAGAACAATATCATAATATATGAAAATGGTGGTTTCCATAGTTTTTCACATTATGCAAAAATATAGGACTTGTGCTTTGCTGACCCACACAAAACACAACACAGACAAATGCCTCTGTTTTCACAGCTTTTAAAAGTGTCCATGGCTTTTAGTAGCTCGAGTTTCCAGTCTTTTCACACTCTTTGTTCTTTGTCGCATTTGAAATTTGACATTTGACATTTCGCATCCTAAATTTTGACTTGTTTTTTAGTTTCAAATTTCAAAGAAATTCATGCTGATCTCGTCTGGAGTGAAAATATGAAGTAGGAAATATTAAACTACAGACTTTACATTGTACATTGTGCACTGTACACTGTACGAAAAATAAATAAATTTGAAATTGCATGAGTTGGAATTTGAAACAGGAGTGAAGAGTTTATGATTCCATTCCAAGTACGCAAATTCCGAGATAATGGGATAATGAACCATAAGAAAAAGATGGAGATGGAGATGAAGTTGATGAGACGGGCAAGTCAAGCGTCAAGCATGAATCTTCCACAACTTGAAATTACTCTTGATTCTTCATTGTTGAGTCATATGTGACTGGAAAATTGGAAGAACGGAAAAGCTGAATTGGTTGCGTTGGAAATATGCAATAAACAGATATATCAATGTACAGTGTGTATATTAAAAAAATTCAGCTTTTCCGGTCTTCCAATTTCCCAGTCATGTATGATAAACTCTTATCATCCATGTATTGTGAAATATAGAATATGCAAGTTGTTTCCCTTTCTCGGTCTTTAGTCTGTAGACGACATTCTACACTCTACACATTTATGTTTTATATGCATGAAGGACAACACATGTGCGGGGAGAGCTCACTCGGCCATAGCATATACAGTATACAGTAAACAGTAGTTGTAGATAAATGCCTCTTTAATTTTCAAGGCAGCCTGTTAAATATACGGTACGCGGTATGCGGCGTAATTTTCAACTAGAGCCCAGAGTCTAGATCCTAGATTCTAGATTCTAGAGCAGTGAATAATTGGCAGTGAACAGCTGTTTAATTCACTTGCACTCTTTAATCCAAATGGAAAATGGACCATCTGACCACGATCTACAATTTACAATCTACAATCTACAGACATGAACGTTGGTCAGTAATTAACTAATTAATTTCCTGGTGATGAAATATGTACTATGTACACCGTATATATCTCCGTCCACGTTGGACAGAGTAATGATGATGATAATCGTGATGAATTTCAATTTTAGTTTTAGTTTTCCCGTGACAAATTTTCCTGTTGTCACTATACATTGTACAATGTACATTGTAGATTGTGCATACAGATGAACTTGAAATGCACGTGAATGGTGAATGTTTCACTCATAACCACTATTATTCATCAAATCCAATCCAATCCAATCGGAACCAGTCGCATTTTCTTCTATGCTTTCTGTCCATTAATTTGTATAAACATCTTGATGGAATGATTCGGAATCCGAAATTTCGGGGAACTGTTTTTAACGCGTTGATTACAGCAGGATTAAGTACATGTCGTGTGTATTTTCTATGGCCCATTTTCTATAGTCTGTGCTCATTCCAGATTCTAGATTCCAGTGAAATCAGTTCAATCCTGTTTACAACTGACTTGTGAGAGAAAGAGCAGAGAAAGTGAAAGGCTTTCTAAATCAATGTAAATGCAAATCCGAATGCAAATGCAAATGATGATGACAGTGCGCAGAGGAGCGGAAGATGTAAGACTTTAGGCACTTTCAGTCAGCAGTCACTAGACAGTATTAGAAATTAGAAGGGATATGAAAACAGATTTTATTGTTCATCCTTTTCCTTTTTCGAGTCTTGAGTTTGGTTTGGATTTGGATTTGGGTTTTGGGCTATGGCGTTTCCTGCAGTTGTTAATAATACATGAGGATAGGTTTCCGGGATTCACACGATTTCAAAGATTAGGCATGCGTCTGCATTCTGCATGTATGTCAATGTCGTGCAATTACGAAAACGACATCTTTGCCGGTAGCAATAGTGTGATGGTGACGATGGTCTGGTTTGGCCTGGTCTGGTAACTAAATGTAATTTAAAAAAGATGAAGGCTGAATCTCTTTCAAAGTTTAAACATGTAGAATCTAGCATGCACAATTCACAAGGCACAAGGCAAAAAGTACCAAGCACAACGCAGCTGAATAAATAAATACAGCAGACAGCATGTTCCTTGTAAAGAAAGTAAAGAGTCTTTTGATGTGGTCCAATTTACTCTGTCAACATTCAACTGACGACTGTCGACTGTCGAATGACTACTGACTACTGACGTTCTACATTTGGGAATCCAAATTCCATACAGTATCCCGTTGTACACAGTTTCACCAAAAATCACATTTCGCATTTCGCACTAACATTTTTTTTACCACCACAATATATTATTCTTACTGTAGTTTGAGTTTAAATCTAGAATCTAGAAATTTCAGCCAAGCTTACCCGTACCCTTACCATCTACCATCTACCACAAGATGAAAAATAGTAGAGGAGGTCGTAAATTAGCTGTGCAAACAACAACCAACACATAAAATATTCAAAGTTCAAATACATTTTATACATCTAAACCCAACTCTAACAAGTATCAAATACATACTACAAACTACAAGATATAAGCAATGTTGGTTTCAGTTTTGGTTTCTCTTCGGTTGTCGGTTGCCGGCTGTCGGTGATTCTTGTAAAATATTCAGATTGCCAACGCTTTACACTTTACACTCAACAATATCCAACATACAACATACAACACACAGCATAGAATATAAAATATATTCAACTGTTTAAATTTTGATTAGATAGAAAGGACAAAATGGACTGAAGAGTGAGTGAAATCAGAGTCATGGTGTGCTACGTTGTGTTATGTTGTGTTGATCTTGAATCTTGAATCTTGATACATGCACTATATTCTATATTTTAGACGTGGCTTTAACATTTAGATTCTAGATCTGTAACGTTATATTATAAATTATAAATACAAAGGCCAAAGTCAACCTTTTAAAGTTTTAAATTTAAAGCACTACCAGTTCCAGTTCCAGAGTTCCAGTGAAATAGGAAACATAAAGGAGTTGATTAGGGCTGAATGGGAATTGAAAGTAATTATTATTTATTAGCTTTCAGTGTCCACTAATCACTAATCAAAGGGTAAAGGATTGAGCATTGAGCGAGCGTTAATTAATTCTTTTTACTAGCGGTTACTTTTGTCCATGTACCTTTGCCCCTTTGTATTCAGTGTTCAGTGTTCAGTATTTCACTACTTTCACACAACATACTGAGAATGAACTGAGAAACTGAGAATTGAGGTAGAGAAAGCATGGAGACAACTACCTAAAATTTAAACTAAATGTTATTCTGTGTTCCCTGCTCTCTTCTGGATTCTGGATGATCACTTTTACTACAAAGTTTTTCAAGGTAAAAAGTAAAACCATGGAGGATTCCAGAATTCCAGAATTTGCATCTGTAGAATTATTTTATCCCACTTACTCTCCTTTTTTGAAAGCACAATCCAACCGAGAGAAAGAAAACCCACAACTACTTTTGTTGTGCTGGTTTTGTTTGTTTTTGTTGTTGTTTTGCTCCATTGTGTGAGAAGTAGTGCAGTGCTCAGTCCGTAATCCTCAATGCTTAATGCTCAATGCACAACATATTGCATACTGCACAATACTTGACAATGGAAAGTGGAAAGTGTATACTGTATACTTTATACTGGATACATGTGTAATGTGTAAAATGGGAAATGAGCAGTGACAGTGAATTGAAATATAGGGTAAATCAAGGTGGATGCATAATATATTTATTCAAGTGTTTATTATTCAATTTGTGCATTTTGTACAGTGTACTCAAACAGAGTAAGCACCTGGATAATTTCATTGTCTAGGTAATGGTGAAAAGATTTGTGGTTGCACGTTGTTACTTTATATTTCAAAATTGAGACCTGCTTCTGTATTCTGTACTTTGTAATAATTTTAGCAACCAAAATAAATGTCTAGTTTTAATTTCCTACCTCAACCTCAACTTTTGTGGCACGATACTCAAAACTCAACACTTGATTACGCTTGTATCCTGACTACTGACTACATGCATTGTATATTTTATTTGGCATGGTGAGAGTCAAGTGCACTTGATATTCCTTGTCTATTTTTTTGTGTATAATGTATCGTGTACAATTTATAATTTATAATATATAATATACACGGTAAAGAATTGGGACATGTACTAAATTTAATTGTTCCAACATGTAACAAAATCCAACATGATTTCATTTTCATTCAGAAAGAATGAAAAGGGAATGGAAAAGTATGGTATAATTTTAAATCAGTCTAGATATCTAAATATTTTGTACCATATTATGTACAGTTTATTAGAAAATTGTGGTCTGTTCTTTTCTCGACTCGGATACTGTATACGGTAAAAACGGTGAGTGTGGCTCACATGTATCTACAATCAACAGTCTCCAATCTACAATCCACGACCTACAGACATGGATCATTAAAATTAATGAAGTATGTAGAATGTAGAATGTAGAATGTAGATATTCCTCTCCATGTACTTATAGCTACGCATTATCTCTACGAGTTTAATTTGAATACTGACTACAACCGATTCAATTTTCATCTTTTCATCTTTGCTCACTCAATCCTGCATAATTTTCTAACTATGGGGAAATGTATAAAATGATTATGAAATTATTATTAAATTTACGTCTTTGCTTTAATCTCTCTCATCTCGCTGCTCGTCATTCGTCATTCGTAGTTCATTTGGTACAACCTTTCATACAATCAAGTCTTTAGTGTCATCATCACCGTCATCACTATAGTAAGACGATATTATTTTGATGTTCACTTTGAAACTGTTGTAAAAAGGGCTGAATGAGTTGGAGAAAGTGGAAAACATTTGGAATTTCCATGTCAATAGTCTAGTGTCTAGTGTCTAGTATCTAGTATCAATTTCATGTATGTATGGATGATGGATGCATCAGATAAGGTTACCATTTTGTTGCTTTTATCCCTGTTTCAAACATATTGTTCCCAAAGTCTCAAGTTGAAACATCAAGCATTAAACATGATGATGATCTAGTCAGATCCTAGAATCCTAGAATCCTTGATAACAGATATGTGATGATGATTCTGCTTTGACAGAGGCTTTTGTGCAGAGTGTCTACAGAATGAAAGCGGAGTTTTCCATGTTGGATATGTGTAATGTGTAATGCGTATGGGAACGACCTCTCAAGTGACTTGCTGACTTGACCATTTCGACGAATAGTGATGAAAGGAGTTGAGTTTGGAATTTGGAATTTAAGTCTCCGAGGGTCATAGAAAGTCACATAATCTTGAATCTTGTCTTTGATGAAAGAGAGGTTGGCCTGTGACGCACATGTAAAATACACAGTACAGTCTGAACTTTGCTCTCTTTGCTTGAAACGTGCTTTCTGTATATCCCCCACATATCCGCAATTTACGGATATATACAGAACTTCAATGCATTATATATTACACAGGACAATAAAACAAACTACAAAGTACGTAGAGGAAAATGTGTGCAAATTGAACTGGAGAACGGAGAATTGAGATGCTGATACTGATGAAAGGAAGATGAGCTGCGAATTTTGGAAAGCAAAAGAGAAACATGAGAATTTCAAGTCATTATGAAATAGTTGTTTGATTTTCACCACATACACATGGACTCTGTGCCTGTACCCCCAACTTTTTTGATAGATAGGCGGCTGAAAGATGAAAAGTGTTTAGCGCAAAGTAGCATCCATCTCCGTCGTCATCGTCATCGTTCTGTTTAGGAGGTTCACATCATCAATGTGCATTATGCATCACAGTTACATGTATAATATGTTATAATATATAGATGTGGATATACTTGTGCATTTATGATTTTCCCTTTATCTCCCGCTCATTATTCTTGGTTCTTTACATCTTTCCATTGATCAAGATGGAAGAAAGAGGAAGATGTGAAGCGAGGAATTTAATTTGCGGAAATCAACTCTTACACTGATTTAAATGAGTACGTAATAGACAAGTTTCCGAGAGTTGCTTCTTCTCGGTCTTCTTCGTCTTGTTCTTGTTTTTGATGTTCTATTGTAGGTATCCGCATCTACATTGTCTTTTGAAGCTTATTCAAACTTTTTGCTGGGATGAAAGGGGAAAGTCGGTTCAACTTTGTGTACAGTCTAGAGTCTAGAATCTAGAATCTAGAATCTAGAGTCTAGAGCGAAGCTATTCAGCGTTGTGTTGTTTCATCTTGATTATAGCAAAATGCACGAGTTTTAAATGTAGATCGTACATCAAAAGAAAGCAGGAACATGATCCATTGAGCTTGAGTCAAAGTTATTCCTTTTATCCTAATTATTATACATGTGTTATTTGCTAGTTGCTAAAATCAACTGATACTCTAAAAACGCAAGAGTCAAGACTCAAGAATCAAGACTCAGACCGAAGAAACTTTCAGAAGTCAAACTTTAGAGACTTTCTATCTATGCTTCATCATTGCCTTCATCTTCTTCTTGTACTCTTTCTTTTCCTTTTCGTTTTCATCGCGCATGAAGCCAGGCGGATTTTTCTATGTATGGAGGATGGACGAGTTCATGAGGAATTAGGAATTGTTGTTTGGTTTCCCCTCTAATTGACGTTTTCCTACAGTCTACAGTCAACACGAGAATTATCCGAAGCAACTCCAAAGGATTATGAACTTTGTTCTTGAACATCTAAATTCTAGAAAAATAAACACAAGCTTATGCATTAAGAATCTAGACTTTCTTTAACTAGAGGAAAGCCGCATGCAGATCTAGAGTCTAGAACTAGAACTAAAACTAAAATCAGAACCAGAGCCAAAACGAGAGCCAAGTTGAGCTAGCTCCTTTCTATTTTTTACTCGGTCCGGATTCTCAACGGATAATCTCTGACTGTCCTGATTCCTGATGGTAAACCAAACCAAACCAAACCAAATACCTAACCGTCGACCATCGACCATCTAAGATCTACGCTCTACCTTCACGGTCTAGTCATCTAGGTAACTTGTACTACTTATGTATATGGAAAAAAGGGGAAAAAAAGAAAGAGGAAAGGTAAAACAGGAGGAAGACCGGGAAACCTTTACTACTTTCTCTCGCCACTCCACTCTACACTCTACACTCTGTAAGTAGAGTGTAGAGGACATAGACTAGCTGTGGATTTCACGGAGTAGAGCCAAACGGTTTTATAGTGATGAGATAGAGCGCGATAGAGAGAATGAGAACACGGGGAAAAGAACCAGAACCAGAACGAGAACCGGAGCCAAAGGGAAAGGGAAAGCTATACCCAGAACGAGAACCAGAACCAGACCCAGAGTAGCACTATTGATCGATTCTTTCCATTCGTGTGCTGTCCTATTCCTATGGTGGAAACGTTGCGGCATTCTCAATTCTGACACCAAGCACCAAGAACCAAAGAAACAGAGAAACAGAGAGCGTTCGTTCTTTCTCTTGTTGGGTGGTTGAAGTGAATAGTGTCGGAGTCGGATTCGGATTTCTCCTTTATTCTTTATAGTCTAATGTCTACTCGTTTTCATTCTATTCTTGTGTATTTTTTTCTTTTTTTCTCTCGATCCCACATTCCACAGTTCACAGTCAGAGTTAAACTACTTTGTATAAAAACTGCCTGCTGCACCAGTTCCAGTGTGCAGTGAACATGGAGATGAAACAATAGACCACACAAGACTCAAGTCAGAGGAATTTGTAGAATATAGAATATTGAATGTTAAATACACAAGTGCATGGTCCGTGGATCTGTAAATATGTGGATATCATCAAATTCAAACGCGACTACCTTATTCGCCATCAAATGGGTGAAAAAATCTAGCATTAATCGTCATTGCATTCTTTCGTAGTCTTCGGACGCGGGACGGAGACTCTAGATTTTAGACTCTACAATCTAGAGATCCTTGCTCTATGACTTGAATTAGCTTGACTCAGCTCAAGTGAGTCCAGATCATACCAAGCCAAGCCAAGCCAGGCCAGTGGATAGGATCAAACGCTGCTGCTGTGCATTTCCCTAAACAGATCCTTTCCATGTAAAAGTTGGTTTAGGCTGCAGGTTTTTTTTTGCAACCTTCTCGTGAAAAATTACCCTTCTCTCTTCCAGTCCCATATTCACGTTATCTTCACTTCCTCAATTCTGGATCCTCGCTCCAGTCTTCTACTCACACAGTCTTTTAGTTATCTAGTTTTCTAGTTTCTAGTTTCTAGCATTTTCATGCCCATTTATTCACTTAACATGCAAAGACGAGGTAGACAAAAGACGGTTTTCAACTTTCAAAATAAAATTTATTACTCTTCGAGGTTTTTTCATTTTTCACGGGGTTTCTTTCCCTTCTTCATCTCTGTCGTTGTCGTTGTGTCTGCTTCCACTTTTGAGCTTTGTGCTTTGAGCTTGAACTTTCGAGTCGCTTTTTCTAACACTCTATGCTCTATTCCAGTTTCATACGGTTTTCTTCACCGAGTATATGATATTCCTCTTTTATTTCCAGCCACTCTTTCCAACTAACGTAGCAGACTGTAGACTTTAGAGTGTAGACTGTAGTAGCTTGTAAAACTACTGAACCGTTTTATCTGCATATGTACGTAACTCTTTTGACATGAAGCCTTTCGACCTTTTCCGCTCTTGCCTTTCTAAAATAAATGTACGAGTCATAACTGATGGATGTTGTATGTACAATGAACAGTGTACAAAGCAGATTGCACGTTTTATGTACAAACGTGTGGCAAATGTGTTTTATATGGAGTTTGTGTCTTCAGTTTTTTACTACATGTTTAGATTGCCAAAGTTTAGTGTGTAAAGCATAAAGTAGCAGAGTAAAAAGTTGATGCATGTATAAAATTTGGACTATGAGGATTCTGGATTCTGAATTCTGAATTACTGTAAATTGTTTCCTCTAAAAAAACAACACAAAAACAAAGCAGAGGGAAACAGGAATGCCATGTACAATGTAGAGCTAAAATGTGCTCGTAAACGTACTCTATGCTCTTTGCTCTATTCTCTATGCTAAAGTTCAGGGATTTTTTTCCAGCTCCTCAAAGATTCTTCTTTATTTATTATACAACTTGCTACAGTCAACAGTGTGTAGGGTGTAGTGTGTACAGTGTACTTTAATCAGAATTCGAATTACAGACAGTATCCTGTAAATGAAAAGTTGGATGGCCTTGGAAAATGTGTGCTGAATGTGTATTTTGAGCTCTGTTATTTTTGAACATGTTGTGATTTTTTTCCATTCATTGAAATGAAGGATTTTGTTTCCATCCATTCCAATTCCAATTCCAGATTTCAACTCCAATTTCACTTTCAACTTGAATTAATTGCAGACAAAGTTCAAATTACACGAATTAAAAGATGAAATTAAGCAGAATGACTACCCAATGCTCCAACCGTCATTAAATATTCTATTAAAAGGGTTTTAATGATATTCAAAGAACTGGTTTAATTTTAGCTAGTGCATATTTTCCAGTACTTACTCCAGGGTAAAATCTACATCCTCCAGTTTCCAGTCTCTAGTTTCCAATTTTCAAGGGAGAAATTTACTTGAATTTCAACAGCGGAAATTAAAGCAGTTGAAAATCCAATCCAAAATAGAACAACGCCAAATGAATGCTTTGAAACTTTTTCGTGCTGCTCCGTATTCATTGTTCATGTTTCGTATTTTTCATTTGTACAAAGTACAAAGTTAAGCAAACTGACTAATATTTTTAAAAAAAGCGGGAGACTGAAATTTGACATTTGTCACGTTTTTTTTACACCATGACGAATGAATTCACAGTTCACAGTGAATGTTTTGAACAGTTCAATACAATTTAATATGAGGTTGAAAACTAGGCCAAAGATTGTGGTCACAGGCATTAAACGTTGTGACTTGCGGCTCATAATTTGTGTATAATTTCTAGCTACCTGAGTGATTTGGTAATTTAGTAATTTTTATTGTTTTCTGTTTGGTCACTAGTAGTGACCAAACAGAGACTCACTACTTTTATATTTAATAATTTCATATTATTGCTGAAACGTTGCTGGACCATGAATCATGAATCATTTTAAATCTATGGAAACAAACAACAAACAAATCTTTTGAAATTACCAGTCATGTAAATATTTTTCAGTAAATTTATCTCTATTCAGATTCATATTCATTTGCACATCCGACCGTAAAGAAAATAAACACATTTTGCATAATATTTTTCTTCCTCTCTTTTCCGCTGTTTCTTCCTCTGGCTCTTCTAAGCTTCAATGGTGTACAGTGTACAGTGTATCGAAACTAGAAACTAGAAACGCTGTAGAATTTCAAACCGGATCCAACAACTTTCTCATCTTTTATCTTTTATCCCAACTTGCAAACGCCACAAATCCAAAACTCAAAATTCAAAAGTGTTCATAATGTTCATGTTCCAACTTGCAACCGGATTTTATGACTCAGTGAGTGAGTGAGTGAGTGAGAGCTGGATCTCTGAATTGCACCACTGATACAGAATAAAAATAAGAATACGAATATGACTACGACGAGGTTTCGGTTTAGAAGTAGAACGATGTAGAATGTGGAGTGTAAGCTGACTGGTACAGATATTTCCCCCCGAATTAAGAGTTAAGAGTGCCGTCTGCCTTTTCCGTTCGGCGTTTTGGCCTAGTTTAAGTCACAATAAGTGTCAGAAGTCAGAACAAACTATATTCAACTCGACTCAGCTCAAGTCAATTCAACTCTTCCCTACTCTTTTCTCTTTTCTACTCTACTTTATTTCCATTCCATGTACACAAATAATTTTCTGTACATGTCAATGTACAGAAAATTGTTTGTAATAGTAAATGTAAGGGACGTCCGCGTATCGTTGCTCGTTGCTCATGGGTCATGGATTTTGGCGAACCTTGAGACTTGAAACTTGAAAGAGTTGGTAAAACTATGTATTGTGTGGTAATGAAAACTTCTAGAGTTTAGAGTCTAGAGTCTGTTCTAGCTTTGTTTTTTCCTTTCTGGGAAGAAAACTCTTTGACATCTCTTTGTGTACAACACAAAACACAATCGAATACCAGAGACAATACAAGTTATGTGAATATGTACTATCAAGTGCATATCAGTATGTGCTGCACACTGGAGACTGGAGAGTGGAGACACATGCGTCCACTTCTAATAGGAATACGAATGCGAATACAAATACAAATTTAGTTACCCCGCTCCGATCGGTGCCCCAATGTCCCCTAGTTTTTTGTACATGTACAATGTAAAATGTACATGTAATGGATGTACGATGTACATTGGGATTCAATGAATCTTTAATAACATTTGGATATGTACGTTTGTATATGTTTGTACTTTGTACATATAATGAATGTACAATGTACGATGTGCACTGAGCACTGAGAACTGTGGAAATGAAAAGTAGCTGTGAAATAAACGTAACGCTCCCGAGTTTTCACTCACTTCTCTCGCCACCTTTTTACTTAGCCAACCTAAACCAAACCAAAATACCAAGTGTCAATTTCAAAATGAATGAGGAAATATACATGAGTTCGGCCGTGTATTTATTTTGTGTACGTTTGTACGGAGGAGGTGGCCATGTACGCATGCTTTTTACATTTTAGAGCATTTACAGAACACGGAACACTCGCGTGGAGAAATGGAGAAATCCTGTAGATTTAACACGTTAAATTTCTACATTCTACATACGATATATTTCACACATTTCTTTGCGTATAAACACAAAACCATCGGAACATTGAACATTGAATACACATTCTAAATTCAAAATCAGTTTTACATAAAAAATATAGATTATAAATTGCGGATTGAGCATTGAGCATTGAGGATTGAGGATTGAGGAGTGAGGATAAGAGGGCGGGTGGTTTACTCAAACCAACTTGATTTGATTAGTTTTTCAACAGCTTTTTGCACAAGTGATGTAATGTGAGATAGAGTCAGGATTTGGATTTGGAATGTGAAGAGTGACGAGTCTTAGCCTGAGGAATAAGAACTTGAGCTCTGACTTTAGTTTCGATTTAGTGGAATTTTATTCTCATGTGTGATAAACGGTGAGCAAGGGCATTTTATATATTGAGTTGGGAATGTCTAAAGTCTAGAGTCTACCTTCATAAACACTTTTTTCTGAGTTGTATCCTCAAACCAGGAATCGAGAGTAGGAATTGAGGATCAAAAACCGACAATCTAGATTCTAGATTCTTTATTCTTTATTCTAGATTTTTGGTTCTAGAATCTAGAATCTAGAAAAAATCGGGCGATGGAATTGAAATGGAATGTTTTTGGAGTGGCAGTGGTAGTGGCAGTTGAAAAGGAATAGAGTTGAGAGTTGAGAGAAATGAGAAGGAAGAGTTTATGCGATATGAAATGTGCATATGATATAGCGAGGACCGTGCTGTTTTGTGCTGTGCTGTGCTATGTGCGTGTAAAGGAGAGTGTTGACGTCACCATTTTTGATATTTGGCAAGTTTGGCTGCTATTATTATTTCCTGCATGAAATATGTAGTTGACTTTAATCGCATATTGGATCTGGAAATGAAAAGGAGAAAGCAAACCAATCCAATCCAAACCATACCTAACGAGAACCAAGGGGCGCTCTATACGAATATATCTCCGATTTACATTATGTTCCACGAATTGTCCATTATAAACTCTAAACTCTAAGTTCTAGACTCGAGACTCTAGACTTTATTAGATTCAGCTCCATGTAAAAGTTGTGAAGCGTGTACAGAAAACGTGCATAAAATGCATAGACTGTCGAATGCAGAATCGGTATTAAAATCTAAATGGGAAAGAAATGGAGTAGCAGGAAAGTGATTGAAGATTGCGGATTGAGGGTTGAGGTACACGGCACAATTATGTACCAATTCCCAAATGACGTTGCAAGTTGAAAGGATTATTCATTATACAGTATAGAGTATAGAGTATACAGGTAGAACTGGGCTTATTATTTATAGTACAATGAGAATTGCGGCATTGATTCTTGATTCTTGATTTTTGATTTCGTTTCAAATCACGTGACGTTGCGGGGTGATTTAGTTTTTAGTTGAACATTTACAAAAATTAGCAACTCTGCTGGATGGTCAAAATATTTAAACCCAGAAAATCGGAATGCTTATCAAGTTATCAAGTTTCTCGGGTGCTAGGAAAGTACATGAAAAAATAGCTAGAGCGTTTCAAGTTGTTGTTGGATGTTGGATTTTGGAGAATGTAAAATATGAGCAAAGCAAAGGTACATTGTGAATTCTGAATTCTGATACTGTGTCCAATGTACAAAGTACAAAGTATCTACAAAGGAAAATGTACAAGTATCATGTTACAAAGAATGTTGACCTTTACTTTCTCCAGTCTATTTTATACACTCTATACTCTAGACTCTATACTCTATATGAATATCATGTAGTGTGTGGAATTTAGGTGAGTCAAATTAAAAAGTCAAGTGGAGTCACCTTGTAACCAAGTCAACAAGTGTTATTTTGCCATTCTGTATATTCTACATTCTCAACATTCCCAGACGGAAACCGAAATGAATTTCGAATCAAGTGCAAAACATGTTTTAAATAATATTATTTTAAAATGATAGAGAAGTTGATAGCAAAACGTATGCTTACGCAGTTGAAAATACAAATGTAGTTGTTGTTTCTATACTCTATACACAATTAATGTATCTATGTATGTTTCAGTTGATTATATTCATATATATATTCACGAGAAAACCCAGGAAAACACGATCATTTTCCAGTGTTATAAAGTCTAAAGAACGGTTTCCTTTTAAAGCCGGTAGCTGAATTTTCACGCTCTAAAAAGCGTAAACAAGTTATGAAATTGTTCTTTGCACATGTGCAATCAACAATCATTGTTTATCATAGTTTTTACCTTGCCTGCGGCATATGAGACATAATACAAAATACGTTGTACACTGTATGTATAATCCATACTTTAGTTTATTATTATTTAGTTTTTTCATCATAATACATGATGAAGGATGTTATTACACAATTTTGTGTAATATTTGACAGTTTCATGGCTGAGGGTTGAGGGTTGAGGTTTCAGGGTTGCGGGCATTTCAATTTTGTAGGGTGGTTTGACGAGTAAATGCACTATGTTATGGCTGTGTCAAGGACCAGGACCAGGATGAGGAAGTTAAGCCTCTGAATACTTTTTCCTCTCTTCGCATCCTTTCATGTATGTACGTTGTACATTGTACAATATATTATGTAGAAGAAATTAAAAAGTTCTATAGAGTTTGACTCTGAATTCTAGTTTTTATCCCTTATAAACTCACCTTTTTTACTTTCCTTTTTTGTCTTGTAAATGGTACATGGCGGTTCATCCCATTCATTCATTCCTCATTCATTCATTGAATTCATCTGTCATTCACTGCGGCAAGTAGTCGACATTCAGAAAATTTTTGACTATTCTACTTTTACTTCATCAACTTTCATTCCTCAAAATGTGTGAGCTAGTCTTTTCTATTCTCCTCGTCTCTGCTTGTCTCCGCTTTGCTCTGCTCTAATACTCTGATGAAATAAACATGGAGAAAGTTGAAGATTTTGCCTTTTCTCGCTTTTTTATCGTCGTCACGGTCTTGGTCTTGGGTTTTGTCATCGTCATCCTCTTGATCATCATCGCCTATACAGAAGCATCCAGAGAGAAAAAGGGCAGAATGTAGAACGTAGAACGTAGTTGTCGGCAATCGTGTTTGTATGGGTCTGTCAAATTGAGCTCTTTTGTATGAGCATCACACTCCTTCAATAAAACTGGGGTAAAGGCACATACACAAGCCTAAAAAAGAGCAAGCAAGAAAGAGACGGAGACGAAGAGAGATCTCATTCTAGATTCTAGATTCTGGAGATGTGAAGGCGAGGTTTTTCCTTTTCCTTTCTCCGTTTGTCCTTTTTTCAGAGCATTTTGATTCTGATTCTGGATCTGGTTCTAGTTCTGTCTGTTAGAGCTGTGGCTCTGTTTCTGGCTCTGTCTCTGCTTCTGCTTGTGAATCTACCATTGGACGTGTATTTATCCAGTGAACGAGGACAGATATTTATGCAATGAATGACGAGGAGGGGGAAAAAGATGTCAATGAATGTGAAGACGAGTACTAGTCTAGCCTTATGTAGAGAATAGAAAAGAGAAAAGAGGGAAAGTTCTATCATGTGGAAATTCATAAAGTAGAAGTAGATAGTTTCCCTATTTTTTCCGTACATTTTTTCTACCGGCTGACTTTTCCGATGCTCTTTTCACCACTTTTGTAGAATGTGGAATGTAGAATATAGTCTACAGCGTTGGGTCTAGAGTCTAGAATCAAGAGTCTAGAGTCTAGACTAAAAAGTAGAGAGTACAAAAAGGAAAAGTCCAGGAGCACTACAGGAGCATTAACACATAGAGTAGGATGAGGATGGCTGTTGTGAGAAAATTCACAGTTCAGAGCAAGAACTCATAGAAAGAGACATTGAAAGGGTGTAAGCTTATATAATATATTATAATAGCAATAATAGCTCCTTCTTTTTCTCCTTTCTCCTTTCCCCTTTCAACACTATTCAATTTAGGATGGTCTCCTCATTTTTGTATCTACGATCTACAATATACAGCTCTTAATGTAGAACTCTGGACTCTAGATTCTAGATTCTAGACAAACTGGATGAAGAAGAGAAAAAAGGAGAATAAAAAGGACTATTAAGCTTTTACGACCTTTTCTCGTGAACTATTACCGCTCTTACTAAAATACCCAGCCAAATTATCATCATCATCATTATCATCCGCTTCTTCTCTCCTCTTCCAACTCTATGTTCTTGAATTCGAATTCGAATTCGAACTCCAACTCCAACTCCAACTCCAGCTCAAATTCTCCTCTAATTTATAAGCACCAAGCACACAAAACACAGAGCACAGGGCACACAGAATAGAGACAGACTGTACAAACAAACTTTATATCTGTTTATTGTGCCGTTAGATCGCCTGGTCTGTTGCCTTGACATGACTTTTATCTCGGGCTATACTTTCATCTCTAATTTATGACACACTACAGCACAATGTACAATTTATCTAATATGTTATGTTATATCTAATGTAATTCCAAGTCAAAAGTGAGAGAGATACAGAGAGTATAAATACAAGAACGAGAGAGAGAGAGAGAGAGGACAATAAGAAATAATGGTAATAATTTGTGAACATGAAGGTCCAATTTTTGTTACATGGCTCACAAGTCACAAGTCACTAGTCTGTTTCTGTATCTGTATCAGTCCAGTTGTTGTACATTGTACAGTTGAGTAGAGTATATGCAAACTTACTAATTGTAAATTGCATTTCCCATGTCCAAGTCCATATCCAAGTCTCTCTAGTATGCTCTGTCCTCTATTCTCTATGCTCGTAAAATAAATAATTAATTATAGCCCCATACAAAATACAATACACCGACTCCATTATTATTATTATTATTATTACCCACACACAGACACACAATATGGCTCGCTCCTTCTTTATGGAAATATATATGAGGATTGAGTATACAATATTCTGGTATTCTAGTATTCTGGATTCTAGAGTACACTATTTTCAATTTTCCACACACTTCCGGCTCTCATCACATTCCTATCTTTTCTCCTTTCTCTTTGACTTTGATCGTGACGAATGGAATCGAGTATAGAGTAGAGAGTAGAGAATAATGGAGTAGGGGATGGAATGGAATGGAACCGAGAGAAGCCAAATGAAATGTTGAATGTTGAATGCGTGGAATGGGCAACCACTTTATTTCTTTTTCATTTTTATTGCTATGAATGAAAAGAGAAGAGAGAAGGAACCAAAACCAAGACGTTCACGTTCAACATTGACCACTGAAAGTTGAACATGAAATGTGAAATGAGAGAAGAGTCCGTCAGTTTGATATATGAAAATGTGTTCTGGTTCTACTGTAGCTCCAGTTTTATTTTCTATTATACTCACTTGGCTGGTTTTGACTTTCCTCGCCTCTGTATGCTCAATGCTCACGCATAAATTCATCTCCTTCTCCTTTGCCTTGTCTTCGTATATGTAGATTTTAGATTCTATGTTCTGGATTCTAGATTCTAGATTCTAGATTCTAGATTCAGCAAATTTCTGAGCTCCTTTGTATCATAGTGCTACCATATTAGCTATGAGTACAAATCAAGAGGCGGGGAGGAAAGGGACCTTTCCCACAGCTTGCAACAGCTATCTACTAGATATCTAGCTGAACAAGCTCAAATACAGATAGTGTAATTTACAGCAAAGTACGGAGTTAATACAGAATTATTTATTATTATTGCACTTTCTTTCTTAATACTAAGAGTTAAGAATGTTTTTACTAGAGGGATTTTCTCATTCGTTCTCCGTATTCCTTTGTTTTCCCCCTGTTTTCCATATGCTCAATTTTCGTTGTATTTTTGCACTTAATTTCCAGTTTTCCAAACAGTGACCCTTAGTTTTTTGTACGACTAGACACTAGACACTAGACAGTACAGATTTTTACAGGGAACAACAAAATTAAGGAACTAAAATGGAAAATGGAAAAAAGAAAGTGCAAGAAAAAATTACTAGGATTAAGTATCATGCATGATACTTTTTACTACTGCAAACTAAATAGAAAATACTACAAGAAACAAAAAACAGAACTAGAAACGAGAAATTACAAGGATATCTATCCAAGATGAGAGGTCAAAAATCCTCGTCATTCACTTTTTGTCCTATAATTTTCTCTGTTAAATCTACATGTACCATCTGTAGAGCAACATTGTACTCTGTAACTGCGTAGCACGAGCTTTTTCCTCATGTATGAGACTCATGATTCATGAACATGATTATTGCTGGAACGCGAACTGGAGCTGGAACTGGGAAAAGTAGATTCAACCCGAGAAAATAATCAAGAATAATAATATATGAGTAATCTTAATCTAACGCAGGCAAGCAAACTGACAAGTGAGCGCAGATTGTAGATTGTAGAGAGTAGATAATACAACGTTGAGTTGAGTTGAGTTCCTGTGAATTGGAATAAGTAAAAAAAATATCCTGTTGAAATAGGACATAGGACATAGGACGTAGGAGGAGAGAGCAAACAACTTGTGTGTTTTGTACTTGGTATGCATCTCTGCTTTTTAATTCCAAATTCTGAATTCTAAAGTCTAAAAAGTCTCGAGTCTCAAGTCTGGTTTCGTGATTCTTTATTCTTCATTCTCCATTCTTGATGTTGAATAGGAGTAGAAGAATAGAGAATTCTGGCAGAATAATAATAATAATTTTTTGCATACTTTCTTGGTCCTTTCTTTGTTGAGAGTGTAGAGTTGAGAGTGCTGTTTCTACTTTGTGATTCGGAATTCAGAGCAAGTGGAACGAGAGAACAACTCTTTGAGACTGGAGACTTGAGACACGAACACGAACACAAACGGAATGTGACGGGACGGAAAATAGAAAATGAATTTTCTCTCATTTCTTTTTTGCCCCTTTCATCTTTCATCTTTTCTTCTACATTCTGCACTCTACAATCTAGAGTCTAGTATGCGTACTGTGTACATTAGAATTTATGTAGATTTGGAGCAATGTCACTCTGATACTCGCTCTGCTGTGCTGTACTCTGTTGTGTTCTGTAGCAAGCGGTGAGTGCGATGTGCATTCTGCATGTTTCAAAAACATCCAGTATGATTTACAAGTTGGGGGATTCAAGCGTGGCCTGAGCTATTTTAAATTATGTTCATCTAAGGCAGCTGAACATAAGAAGGTCGGAGGTCAAACACAAATAGGAATGCAAATGTACAGCTAAACATACAAAATACACATTACACATGTTCACCGTTTTACTAACATGTGCAAAATATTGTAGCACATGTAAAAATGTAAAAACAAATCAAAAGATTTTTTAGCGAGGCTTTTAGATTCTAGATTCTAGATTCTAGAGTCAACGTTTTTGGTTATGACTTATGACTTATGACAAATCTAAATAGCAAGAGCGTTGTGCAATATATTATACTTTTTTTTCATTCAGCCCCAATTGTTTTGCACTCTTGAAACAAACGGACATGATTCATTCTTTATTGAAAAGTGTCCATTGTCCTATTGACCGCAGACAGTAGAAACTAGAAACTGAACAAAATATGAATATTGAATACAGGAGTTTTTCAAAAGTTTGATACAAAATGCATACAAAAATGTGGATCGAGTCTCGAGTATTGAATCGAGTGCATCGAGTATCGAGTCGAGTGTAAACTTGAGCGGGAATGTGCAAGAGGAGGAGATGGGTGTATGATAGTCATTTTGGTATCAAAATCACATTCTCTCAAACTTTCGTCCTTTTTTCCCATACGATTTGGTTTTACACATCTCGAATCTCAAGTCTAGATCTCGAATGTTGAATGTATAAAATCTTCCATTCACTTTCCATTTGACATCGATATCAATATCAATATCAACGTGAAGAGAACAACGAAGGTGACGCTCGACCACAACTGTACAAACACACAAGTAGAGAGAGAGAGGTGAAACCAATAGCCCTGATTTTCCGTTGTTGTTTTACATGGGACGCCATGTTTAAACAAATTCAAATATGAGTAATGGGCGATGAGTGGCGAGTATGTGATGACACATGTAAAACACTGAATACACAAATACACAAATACACACAATTTAAGCTTGCTCAAATAGACAATTCCATGGTGTACGCGCAGTTTTATTATCAGTGTTATCAACCTGAGCATACGGTGTACGGTGTACATTGTACAGTTAAAATTTGATAAAAAGGAAGAGGTTTGACTTTCCATGTCTGATTTCAGATAAACTGTACACTGAGTTCGGATTACGGATTAGATTAGTGTAGGAAGTTGGAACCAGAATGGAGAATGGAGAGAGAGATCAAAGACGGACAGCCGTCAAGCCGTCCACTTGACACTCTGGACTCTTGACTCTTGACGATTTTTTATTATCCAATCTACTCTACTAGAATCTAGAACCTAGAATCTAGAATACAAACGTACTTTACATTCTATACATTCATCTACACAATGCTCAATGCTCAATACACAAGTACACTTGTTACTTGTTATCTCTACTCAAGTGCGTATGACGTTGATCCATGTAGATACCCACGACCCACAACTTAATACCTACTTCTTTCTCTTTCTATTATTTCTACCTACACTTCTCGTGTTACTTCACATGCATAAACGGAGAAAGGAGGCAAATCCCTATTTTTTATGTAAAGTGTGAGTAATCTGTAGATTGTATATTATGGAATAAACGAGTGTCTAGTGTCTAGTGTCTCTGTGTTTTACAAAAATGTTTAGATACAACACGAAACACAGAGTAAAGTTTTCAATATGTCTAAAATAATTATTGTTTATAATTGTTTACAATTATTAATATTTTATTATAAATGCAGATATTCATACTGATATTATTCGTAGAGATATCCAAGTGATTCATCGTATGATACTTTACAAATTTTTTACTTGATACTGATACTGATGATGATGATTATGATGGTGCCCTAAAACATAGAAAAAGGAGTAAATCTTTTGCTCTACTTTTAGTTAATTTCCTTTTTGTTCATGCAGTACCAATTCCTTTCTCGTTCATCCTTCATCCTAGATTCTAGATTCTAGATTCTAGATCCTAGATCCTAGTGAAAATGAGGAAAGTTGTCAAGTAATTAGAAAATCGACAGTTTCCTCTCATTTTACAACTCCCCAGAGTTGGTTTTTGTGTTAGATGGATCAGGATGGAATGAAATAGTGGAGAGTGTCGAGTGAGTAGCAAATGTAGATTGTAGATGGAATAAACTAGAATCTAGAGTCTAGAATCTAGAATGTAGAATGGACGACTAATGAAAATAGGAAGGGAATTGGAATTCTACATACGCCTCCCAAACTGCTCATGACTAAATATTGGGATTTACACGTACAACGTAGAGCTACATCTTTGTAATTCCTGGATTGTAATATCTCTAATATTTGTTGTTGTAATTCTAACCCAATAAGGCAAATGGGAAAGTAAGAGAGAGAGAGAGAGAGAGAAAGCGGAGGAGAGGACAGGCCTCTCGTGTCCTTTCATCGTAAATCCTCTTTCTTTCATCCATTCTCCATCCTACATCCTCGCTTCATCCATTTCCTACTTCTCTCAACAAACCATTCCACACCAAGCCAATCCAATCCAATCCAAGCCAAGTCAAACCAAAGCCAGGACTGGAACTCGCTCTAACTCTAGTTCTAGTTCTAGTTTTAGTTTGCTCTCAATCCTAAATAACAAATTAGAGACAGATGACCATGAAAATGGGAGGCATGAGCTCACGTTTCCAGAAAATGTTCAAATGTTCAACTTACAATGTTCAAAGTAAAAGTAGAGAAATGAGTTTTACATGCAATGAACCAATGCACATAATCTATACTCCGTGTTTACTCTCACACATGCACAATACACAATGCACAACACACAGAATACACTTTCAACTTTTCCACACATGTACCTACATCCTACATCTCACGTTTTGCCCGTGATCAGTCACGTATTGTATCAACGTATCAAAATATATACGAAGTACAAAGTATGAAATGTAGGTGCAGGATGGCATGAGCTGATTGCTTTAATTGCATATGGAATAAAAATCCCAATCCTTCGTGTGTCTCGTCCATTTCTAGTTTCTAGTTTCTAGATCCTGAACACTCAACACCCAACACATTTTGTTCAGCAGTGTTGAGTTCAATTGAGTGTTGATGGGTGATGACATCTTTTGCACATGTATTGAATATTTAGTTATTAATTTTGAGTATTGAGTATTGAGATAAATTTCATTTTAATGTAGGGATAAAAACAGAGCTTTTGAAAAAGTCAAAGTTCCCAAAACCCAACACACCTTGTCGTTAAATGTTAAAATTATTTGTAAATAAATGAATTTGTACTATGTGTTTTTTTCTATTTTTTTTCAGGTTGCAGCATCCGAATATTGTACAACTTTTGGAGACGTATGAAGACAAAACCCGTGTTTACCTCGTTATGGAACTGTGAGTATTGAGCATATTTCCAATTTGTGTACATAATCAATTTATAATCAGAGTTCCTGTATATTTTTTTGTATTGTCTTTATTAATCCATATAAATCATCAAAATCAGTAACAACTGTTGCCGAGTCATTTCACATCACATCATATGCAGCATTGCAATATCTGCAAAGTTGTCATAGAAATCCGTATCCGTATATGGATGCATTTGAACTGTGGCAAGTCTCTAGTAAAACTTTTTATCCCCAATCATATCATATTATATTATATTATATCTATTACACGGGAAATTACAGGAGCCTAAATCCTAACTGATTTTGTTATGTATATTTATCTGCTGTCCTTACATGGTATTTGTTACCATTTGTCATTCATTTTATGGTAGTTTGGGAGGGAAAGTACAACTTTTCAAGCTATTTTGAATTTTCTACTTTGTACTTTACACTTCAAATCCAAGCGGACTCGAAAAATTTCATGCTTGTCTACACTATAAACTCTACACTCTAGAATCTAGACTATTCTTAGTACGGCTGAAAAGTTAGTAGTTAGTTTAGAGTTTAGAGTTTAATGTTTAGCGTCACGCACGGAAATTATCAATAGGGTTTTGTAGTTTGTAGCCAACTCAAGTCTCAAGGTTCAAGTCATTTAAATTTTACACTAGTATTTAATTGGGAAATTTTTTTACTATCCATTAAAAATTCAAATACCGGTAGTTTGTATTTTCCCAGACTCTACTTTTTTAATCCTTTATCCATCCACTCGTCTTTGGTCATTGGCCATTTGCCATTTGTCAAAATGGTCGATGGTCGATAAATGTAAAATAAGAGCTCGACTTTGAGTTAATGGAACACAGAGTGGAAAGTACAAAGTAATTATTTTACATCGAGTATCAAGTTGAAAAATTTCAGCATGATCCAAGTTCCAAGTTCCAAAAGTTGTAGAGACGACTTGTTATTTCCTTTCTAAAAATTTGACAGATTCAACAAGGTATCATTTATTTCTTGGAATTTTGAGTGCGTAGTTCCTACTGCCTACGCACATTGTATGTACAAAGTACATTTTACATGCGTATGTGAATGTCAATTCAATCGATGGAATTTCGTTTTCAGAAAATCGCCTTGCCGCTTCATTTTTCATTTTTTAAGTGTTATTGTAATTTTCGGTGTTTTACACTTGCCTTGTATAGTATCGAGTGTAGATAGAAATATGAATAGGTATGGGACAAAGGACATTTGTTCATTTATTCTGATGACAGCCGCATGATTGATGATTGATTCCTGTGTGACAACTGACGACTCTTTACTCTTGTGATTTATCATTTATCATCCGCTCTTTTTAAAATACAAGATAAAATCAGTGTACTTGCTACTTGCATAAAAATCAAATATCAACGTCGTACAATGTACATTGTGCATAATTTTAAGCACAAATACAACATAGACACTAGACTCTAGACTCTAGACACATCTGTCGTTAAATAGTGCAGTTATTTTTCTAACTATAAGAGAGAAAAGGTACTCATAATTAATGGTTTTACCTATAAAAAACTGTTCATTTGAAATTCGAGATTTTATGAAGCGCCACACTTGAAAATAATTTTTATTGTGGATCTAGTATCTAGAATCTAACAGCTAGAATTTAGGAAAATAACTGTGGCCTCGTTTTGATTCTTTGTTCTCCAAATTTAAATTTACTTATCATACGAATAGTTTAAAATCTTTTGAAACGTCCATTCCATTCTGTCTTGAAATTATCACTCAAGTCAACCTAAAAGACTTTTCATAATAATTTAGAATTGAGTCTATTCAGATTCAGTTTTTCTTTTATATTATCCGATTTCATCCGATTGAGGTTTTGAGTCTTGAGATCTCTGCATTTATACGTATACAGTATACATTATACACATCAGGCTTGAAGGCAGTGTTTTACTTTGCTTCATACTTTATATGACAATTCAAATGTGGGATTCAAGTGTGAAAATGGAAGTGAACGTGAAAGAGAGAAAGAGTCGGAGCGGAAATTACACATTTACATTTGCTTACTTTTACTTGAGCGGATTTCATAAAGAAACTTTTACGCTGAAAGGTTTTACAATGAGTACAATGTTCTTTTCTTGAATCTAGAATCAAGTATCCAGACTTTAGAATTTAGATTTTAGAATCTAGAATCTAGGAGCAACTGAACCTTAAAACTGAAGGAATGCTTTGTGCTTTGAGGTTTGCGCTTTGAGCTTTGTGCATAAAATTTTTAATAGGATGCATAACCAGAAAATTTCTAAGTGGAACAAAATTTTGAACAGAGAAAAAGAAAAAGAGGAATACTTTACGAACTGATTGCGTATAAGTCTAGAGTCTATTGAGTCTAGATTCTAGATTCTAGATTCTAGAATTTAGAGTCTGGAATCTAAAGTGTGCGACTCTAAAAATTTTCCTTCTTTTTCGCAAGTATATGCAGGCAAAAGATTGTGATGACAAATCTGATAACAAATAACATGCGCATTGCGCAGATTGCAGTTTGTAGTTTGTAGTTGCCTCCGGATTGTGAATCGCAAGTACTGGGTGTTTTAGATGCCTGTAGCTGTGTGTGTTTGTCATACCAGGGGCTTTTAGTTTCTTTGTTCTGTATTTGCTATTCTCTGGTCCATGTTCTGTGTCCTACCTTCTGTGCTCTGTGGTCTGGGTGTTCCTTCCCCAATGCCGGTTGTGCTTTGTGCAGATGGTGGATTTAAAAATTCACTGGAAATACTCAATCCTCAATCTAACCTCTAATAAAACCCGTGTGTGATGGCGTCATGTGGTCACATTTTTTCTAAGAGAAATGAGCATTACGCGTTTTTAAGAGAAAGCAGTACTACTCGAATAACAGCTACTTCTCTTAGCCAGAGTAATAGCCATTTCTCTTAGCCAGAGTATTAGCTATTTGTCTTAGCCAGAGTAATAGCCAAATGAGGAAGGATTGTTTGGGAAAGGGTACTGATATTCAGCAAATAACTGTTTCCGTTGGGCTATTCCGATCCCGCCATGTGGCGGGTGCTCCTACTTGTTCTACATAAAACACCAGATCAGATCAGGCGAGACCACGAGTGTTCGTAATGGAAAATGTAGATTGTAGTTATGCATGCAGCGTTCCAAGAAGTCGTTTTAAAAGTCGGCTGACTCTGTAACATAACTAAAAATATTTTGCGAGTTTTTGCACATCAGCTAATCCTCAAATCTCAAAACTCAAGACTCAAGACTCAAAAGGAAAAAATATAAAGTTGAAAGGACAAAAAGAAGAAAAGAAAACCGTTTTAGTGTTGATTCATGAAAGTTGAGACTATTGAGCATTGAGAACTGAGCACCGATTTCATATGTATCAAAGCTATCTAGTATCTAGTACGTGAGTAGGAAAAATGAAGGAAAAAGTTAAACCAATGGCAGTAGCAGTTGGAGTCGGAGAGGGACAAAGAGAAAGAGCAAACGAACCAAAGTAAACCAAAGTTTCTTTGGTTTTTCAGTTCAATGCCATTCAACTTGTTCACTTTCCTCATTTCCTCATGAACTATAGACTAATACTATATAATATTTGGATTATATACACAGTACACTAGACAGAGTACACGGTATCCAGTGAACTACGGCCAGAGAGGTAGAGCGGAAAGTGGAGAGAAAAGAGTCTCTATGGATTACGGTCGTTTTGTACATCCACATTACGTATGTACCTCTGTACTTTGTACATTAATGTTCATGTAAAAGTTGGTGAATAGTAAATATTCTCCTAATTTTCTCTCATAGACTTAAGGCTTTTTGACTTTTTACCGTAAAGTTTAGACGGTCTGGTTACCGGTTACCGGTGACGGTTACGGTTGTTTCTTGCGCTTGATTTTCTTTCCATTTCCATTTCTATTTCGCTTGCGGGGCTTATGAAGTACGGAGTACGGAGCATGGGGTACGGATTATGGTTGTACATTCCTGTACCTGTAGCTTTTTCTCATAACTAAGTCTACGTTCATAACTAAATTTGTCACATTCCGACCAAATTTGCTCGCTCTAAATTCTAAATGCTAAATTGTACCTTGTACATTTTACACCGGTCTTGATTCTAGATTCTAAATTCTACATCTTTATCCATTTCCTTTAGTCTGTCCTGTGCATTGTGCAATTTTATACTGTAGACCGTAGACTGTAGGCTTTAAATTGTAGATTGTAGATTGTAGACTGTAGACTCAAAAGGACCCTTGGGATCTCTGGGATCTTGCAAAACTCTAATATTCTCATTAAAACAAGTACGGTGACGGAGAAAGATCCGGGCATGATGACGTTGTCTAGCATTCAGCATACAGCATGTCTCTCTAACTATAAAAGCTAACTAAAAGTAGTGACTTCATCGAATGTCTAATAAGATGTAATGTAGTCTAATGCAATGTCTAGCTTAATGCTCATCGTACAAGGTCTAGAGTCTAGAATGTAGAGTCTAGAATGTAGAATGTAGAATGTAGAATTTAGTATACAAAACACAAGCTAACTACAAATAGGCGAAGCATGGTGTGGAATGCCAAGTCTTAGCTACCTATTCATTATTCAATTGAGATGGTGAAAACAAGTTTTGAAGATTAAAGGCAACTACATGTACAGTGCACAGTTTACAGTGTACGTGTAGTTGGGAGCAGAAGTAGGGAGTAGAGAAAAGTCGAAATGTTCTTGTTCATCCACATAGAATAAGACGAGTTCCAGATCCTGGTGAAATGAGGTGAAATTAGCCGTTGTCTCTCTCTCTCTCTCTCAACGTTTCTCTTTCTCTGTCTACTGTCTACTGTCTACATCTACGTTCAAACTCCACCTTCTACTTTCTACTTTCTACTTCTCTCAGTCTCTCATTTTCCGCTTCATTTTCATTTCCATCAAGCTCCTGCTGTCTGCCTGTCTTTTCTCTCTTCTTCTACTACTCAGTAACTCCATACTCTATACTTGATACTCCGTGCTCCGTATCCTGTACTAGAAAAGTTTTACAGACTGGAAACTGGAGAAGTACAAAACTACAGAAGTACAAAACTAGAAAGCTACAAAATTCGACACTCGACACTCTAAACTGTAGACTCTAGAATCTAGACTCTAGAGGATTAGAGGAAAGTAATAATAATTATAATTATCATCATTATTATTATTTACATCTGTTGTAATTAAAACGTGATGAATTAATGAACTACCAGCCAGAAGGAGAAGCTAAGCAAATATCTTGTAGTAAATAGTGGAGTTCGTTGATACAGTTCCAAATTTTATCAAACTTTCAAGTTTGTTTCATCTTTATTACATATTTCATTAGTATTTCAGTTTTTTCTTCCAAAATACCATAGACCATAACCCATAAAAAGTCGATAGAAAAATGGAGCATTTAAACAAATTTCACTGCTTATCAAGTATCAAGTTTCAGTATACAAAATACAATACAAGGTTTAAATTTTTCAAATGTTCAAATGAACAGAATAAAAAGAAGAGATCAAGGACGAAGAAGACGAAGGACAAAGCAAATACAAATGCAAAAACGGAAAAGATTTTTGTACATGTATGCATGTATAATATATACATATAGCTTTCTCATCTAGTCGGTCGTCCATATAAAAAAGTAGGTACTGAATGTTGCATGTGTTATGGTTTATGCAGTAGATTTTGGATTCTGGATTTTATATTGCAAATGTTTTTGGTTTGGTTTGGTTTGGTAGGGAGAAATCTGCGAGTCTTTGATGTGTCTTTAATATGTTATGATTTATGTAGGGTGAATACAAAATACCAAACAGAAAACACTATAAAGTATCTATAACCCGTGGAAACTAGAACTAGAGAGTGGAAAGGGAGTACTTGAATCTTGAAACTGTAATCTGTAACTGACGCACATAAACAAAACAAAAGCACACACAGCACCCGCAAAAACACAAAACACAAAACAAGCTCAAAGCTCAACGTTTAATGTTCATACTCCCACATCCCACAGCCCACAGCACAGTACAGCACAGAATTCGTAATGTGTAATGTGTAGTGTGTAACTTTTACTTTTAGCGAACAAAACTGCACACTACGATCTGCGACTAAACTTCGAGCTGCGACTGATGGGATCATCCATCTATATTATTTTTATTATGAATCTTCCTATCATTACGTAGCAGATACTAGATACTAGATACGTGTACTGTGTGCCGTATGCTCTGTGCTCAATGTATACTGTATACGCTGAGCCTTCATATCAATGATCAATGATCAGGGTGTGTGTGTGTGTGTATATTCTTTGCATATGGATGAAGAGTAACGAGGCTATTAACTGGGTCTGTGTAATACGTTGGGTTTTGTAATGGTGCACAAGTGTGGTGTAGAGTGTAGAGTGTAGAGAAGAAGGAAGATCGTCTTGTGTCTTGTGTGTTATGCAGTTTCTCCTCCACTTTCACTCCCTTACTTTTGTACACAGGGACTCTCGATCCTACATTCTACATTCTAGATTTTAGACTCTAGATTCTAGAATCTAGACTCTCGAATCTAGGCTTTTGCACAGTACATAAATTGGTAGAAAGGAAGGAACCCCAAAACGAGTTTGCAGATAAATGAGAAGACGAGAGATGAGGAATGAACAAGGATGATTCTTGGTTTTCTTTTCCAAACTTTACAAGTCTCCCACATTCCTCCATAGTTGATAGTCCAGACTCCAGATTCCAAACTCCAAACTCGAGACATTTATCAGTATTAGGTGTACAGAATTGCAATATACAGTGTACGTTTACCCTAATGAAAATGTATGCCTGGAGCCTTGAGCCTGGAACCTCAAGCCTTGAGTTTCAACGAGCTTCAGGTAGTTTGTACTTTGTACTTTGTAGTTTCTTTCACCCGCCTGAAATAAAATACCACCCCACAATAAGGAACTCTTCCAAATCCAAATCCGCATATCTATAATCTTCATAAAATTCCTCTACGGTGACAAGTCTTCAGACTTCAGCCGCCAGACAAGAAAATGAATGATAGTGTCTAATGTCTGTAATAAAAACGTGGATCTAATGAAAAAATGATAATAAAAAAACAAAGAATCTGCTCAATACATAAAATGCTCAACACTCAACAGTATACATGATAAAGGTGGATGTATGATAAATCATAGTGTACTCTCTAAGGTCTAAGTTCTAGGTTTTTAAATCTCTTTGGACCTTTAAAAGTTTTGGCTTTTTTTATACAAAAGGTTCCAGTCTTAGCGTACTCCTTCTTTATACGGATTATGGATTTTAACCTCAACAAAAAACAATGTACAGTTTGCAGTTTTTCAATGTATCCTCCAAATTCCAAATTCTTTCTTTCCGGAGAATGTGGATCCAGAAAATGTTTTCTCTACAGTGTAAACTGTACACTGTACTTTGTATACAGTAGAGAGTAGACAGTATGCTCCTTGCTGTCTCAGACTAAAGTGTATACACTACTACACTACACACGTAAACATTTCTATTTGACTCGGTCTAAAGATATTTCAATCCCAACTTTCCACTTGAACCTCGAGCCACGAACATCCAACATCCAACACGTGTTAAAGCTCAAGTTTCCTATTCTCGGTATTCAGTATTCAACATGGCAACTATACAAAATACACAGTGTGCAATGCAATGTACTGGAAAACTTGTGTAGACATATGTATGACGATGTGACTGGATGGATTATAGGAAATACAGAATACAGAATAGTTCATGGTCTGTGACCCTTTCTAAACTTAACCCACTTGAGATCCTGGAACTGTGAACTGTGAACAGTGAACAGAAACGCAGAAAACGTGCATTGACACACACGGAGTAGACTGTGAAACGGAAGAAAGTAGGATTCTAGAATCCAGAATCCAGAATCCTAAATCTGGATTCATGCAAAACGAGTGTGTTTGTGTGTTGGGAAACACATGCATGAATATCCTCGACTTGGTATTAAATTGAGGATATTCTACATTCTAGAAGGATTGGAGAAGGGGTTTCTGGTTTCTACAGAAATTGCTTGTTTTGCCCTTGCATTCACTCTGTGTGTGTTTGGTATTTGTATATGAGTTTGTGAGTGTGTGTATGTATGTATGAGGGTGTTTGTGCTTGTGTTGTATCGTGCATGAAACTAGAAACTAGAAACTATTGTGTTTTGAAATGGAGAAAGTGTGGGCCATCAAGATAAGAGATTGTACATACATTTACTATTTTCTATTCACCATTCACCATGCACCATGCACCATTCAATATCCAACATACAACATACAGCATTCAACACAAGATCTCACTGTTTGGGAACTCGGGGCATGACATGAAATTTGTAGACATTCAAGATCCCATTGAGACCGGAGACTGGAGACTGCAAGGGCAGAGACAGAGAGAGAGAAAGGGAGAGGAGGAGAAAGTGGAGATTGAAAGGAAACTTGTGGTGACGGTGTACAGTGTAGTATGTATTCTGTATTCTGTATTCTTCTGTGTATTTAGTCTGGTCTCGTTCAATGGTTGGCTAGATTTCTAAATTTCTAGATTTGTTGAAAAGAGGATTTTCTCCTTTTCTTCCTAGAAAATGGATAAATTTCAAAATATGTATTTAGAACACATCACTTTTCCATCCTCTGTTCGTCAGTATGAGTATTGAGCATTGAGTATGAGTACGTCTGTATCAGCCTCAAAATTACAACTTGAACCAGAACCAAAATTGAGTCCTTTCTCTGCACATATTCATTTGTATTACCAGTATGTTATATGAAGAATGCATGTCCTTTTTCATTTTCAATGTGGATACTTATTTAGCTGCATTGGTCTCAAATCTCAAATCCCAAGTCCAAACTTCAAGTCTCAGTCTAGTCCAGTCAAGTCCAGCTCAAGTACTGAAAAGTTTGAAGTGGTGCAAAAAGTTCCAAAATCCAAAATACTCGTGAATACTTTCACGTACATTCTAACAAGTATGTTGGTATGCATCCGAATGCCTGACTGTCATACTAATTTATTTCCTAAGCTTGTGTCCCCCTTATCCGTTGTCCGTTGTCCATCCTCATTCTTATTTCTTGGACACGACCACGAGTGGTTACTGGTTACACACAAGACTCAAGACGGAAAAGTTGGACGATACATTTACAATTTCAATTTTCCGTTGAAACTGGAAATTTTCTCTAAAAAAAGTTTTTGTAGACTTTTAAGGGTTTTTGTTAGACATGATAATTTGTGTATGCGGACGGCAGTTTTTCTTTCAAATTCCTACATTTAAAAATCTGATGGCGGGAAATTCTGCACGTTCAATCTTTTCAATGGTTGACCATTGGACTATTGAAACATCTTTATTTCATATTCAATATTCAGTGGCCAAAACACTGGTAGGCGTATCTAGTTTTGTTCAGATTCTAGATGGTCCAGTGTCCAGTGCCCAATTTTCAGTAGCTCATTTTCAATAGCTCAGTTAGCTCGTCTAGTTCAATGCAGTTTGGTCTGGTTTGGTGCAGTAGAGTGATGTGATATGACGTGATGTGATGTGGATTGTGAATTGTGAATTGATGCAATTGAAAATTGAAATGGACATGATTTGATTTTATGACATGATTTGATTTGATTTACAATTTACAGAGTGACGGGCGGTGAATTATTTGACCGGATCGTTGAGAAAGGTTCCTATACAGAAAAGGACGCTGCAGACTTAATGCGTCAAGTTCTGGAAGCTGTAGATTACATGCACGACCAGGGCGTTGTTCATCGAGACTTGAAGGTAAGCAATGGTCAATGGTCAACGGTCAATAGATTCCACATTGGAATCTAAAACCTAAACATCCATTCATGAAATTATTATGTATCAATACAGTTTTCTGGTACTTTTTTTGGTACTTATGAGTTTTGAGTTTTGAACTAACAACATTCTGAATTCTAGATTCTAGATACTAGATTCTAGAAACGTCAAATATTTCAATCTTCTTTTACATGTTTTTTTGCTTTCTCTATCCACAGCCTGAGAATTTATTGTACTATAGTCCAGATGAAGAGAGCAAAATCATGATCAGTGATTTTGGTCTATCAAAAATGGAAGACTCTGGCATCATGGCCACTGCCTGCGGAACCCCTGGCTACGTCGGTAAGACTTTTATTTATTTTTCAACATTTATTACTACAATACATCCAGTTTTCCAACTCTCAACTCTCAACTCGAGACTCTCAACACTCACGTAGAATAATAATACTTTTATTTCATCTATGACTATGAGAAGAAAGCTCAAGTTATATGTACAGCAAGTAGAATATATCAAAGAATACAAAATTGAGCACCAAATATGTAGGTAAAATGCAGGACATAACAGAGTACAGAAAAGCATATAATTTTCAGTTTTCCTCTCTTCAAATCCATCCATATGGACATTATATTTACAAACAGACAGTAGAGATTCAATGTGTATGGAACAACTATAAAGGAAAAGAGAAAGGGACAGAAAAACTAGAATTTGTTCCTAGAATCCAGAATCTTTAATGGAATTATATATAAGATTTCACTGAGGCATTTGTAAAAATCTTATCAATACAAATAAAGCGGTTTGCATACTCGATGCTCAATTCTCCCAATTGCCCTTTTCAGTATTCCGTATTCCGTACTCCGCTTTTTTATTGCCTCTTTTACCTTTTACCCTAGCCCTGCCGTCTGCAGTATTTCGTCCTTTCCCCCTTTTCTCCTGTATTTTCTATAGTTTTTTCCTTTCTCCTTTCCCTTTTCCCTTTTTGCTTGTGTCTTGTGTCTATACAAATGTACAGTGTACAGGTAATTGTACTTTGTACTTATCCGAGAAATGATAAGTACAAGGTAGAAAATAGGAAGTTAAAGCAGGGGGAGCGATAGGATGAAAATAAAAATTGAAACGGGGAAATTTAACTTGGTCTGGTCTGGTCTGAATTCTGAATATACATAATACACAATACATAATACGTAAAATCTAATGATAGAAGTGAGACACATTTTATTACTATTATTATTATTTCCAATTCAGTATTCCGTATTTTTTCTCAGCTGTCTCTATCTCTATCTCTTTTTTTACCAGCATTTCCAGTTATTTTCCCTTTGGCTCGACGTTTGGAGGTTTGGAGGTTTCGAGGAAGGTTGTTCATTGAACATTGAGTCAACTTTCCTGGAACCTCGAACGCGCTCGATATCTTCCATTTTCCTACTTATGCAAACAGCAAACAGGCACTAGAATTTAAATACTGTGTGATATATTGGTGATTTGCTGGGTAGTGGAGAGGAGATATGATCAATTTACACTGCACACTCCACATTGTATTCTAGATTCTAGATACTAGATGCTAGATAAATAAATTGAACATTGAATAATGATGATACAAAGTGAGGATTTTTTTATTGGAAATATCCGAATTTACATTCACAATCCTTGGTTTCTACTTTCTACTTTCTAAGGAAATGTCTACTGCATTTTATTCCAAAGTGTGAATTGTAAAGTGTAAATTGTACCTTTGAGGATTCTGAAAGGGTATAATATATATGCATAATATATTTAATAAGTATATATAACACTTTGTACTTTATACTTGTACTTGCATAGATTGAGGCGGTAGGCAGTTTGAGGCATAATTTTTAACACTATATGCACAATGTAGATTGTACAATGTACATGTATGTAAATCATGAGAAATATCATAAGAATTTATATAACATTATATCTATATATGTAAAATTGAGGATTGAGCTCGTTTCAAGATGAATCTGAATATTTGCATTTTAAATTGAAGTGGAAATAAAAGTATTATTTTTATCGTGGGATTTAGAGTTTGGAATTTGGAGTTTGGAATTTGGACTGCATATTATAGAATATAGAACGTAGAATATAAATGCATAAATTTTATTACCTATTACCTCTTTTACATCTCTATGCGTATAGCTCCTGAAGTGCTGGCACAAAAGCCCTATGGGAAAGCCGTTGATGTGTGGAGCATCGGTGTGATCTCATACATCCTCCTCTGTGGTTACCCACCCTTTTACGATGAAAATGATGCAAATTTATTCGCCCAGATTCTAAAAGGTACTTCAAATCAAACATCAAGATCCAACAATCCATTTATTTGTCATCCTAGATTTAAACTTTAAAATCATGCTCATTCCTCATTTCTCAATTCTCAATAGAAATGTTTGTATTGTATAAAATTTTTAAATATTATTTTTTATATTTTTCATTTGTTTTTTCCTGATTACAGGAGAATTTGAATTCGACTCCCCGTATTGGGATTGTATCTCAGATTCCGCTAAAGATTTCATCCGATGCCTGATGACGGTCGATGTTGATAGGAGATATACATGTAAACAAGCTCTAGGACATCCATGGTAAGTCGCTCTTCAATCATCATAATTCATCATATATAAATATAATGTATGTTTGAGATTCTCTCTCATTTTACGTATTTAGGACAACCAACAACCGCCAAAATATCAGTATAATTGAACTTTTTTTATTTTTTATTTGGTTCAAAATTCAAAAGAAAATAATTGACGAGAATTTTTCTGCAAGTTTCGGTATTATGTATTCTGTACATTTCGGATAGCAGAAATCGTACAAGTAAACCTGTCGAGTAAATATTTATAAATTTAGAATACAAAAATCTCCCTTGATTCTAGAGATTCTAGATAAATTTAGAATTTAGACTTGGACTGAATTTGACTGACAAATTGTTTATTGTTTTCCAGTCCAAGATGGAGGAGAAGCTCTTTCTGCATTTTGTTTTATATTATATTTTTTATACGTCTTCTCAATTCTCAATATTATCATAACATCATCATCTTCATCTGTTCAACTTTCAATTTTCAATCGATCCACGTAAAATACGTATGTATGAGGCAATGTAAATTCAATATACATGTATTATGTTTAGAGTTTATGGGTTATGAAACTTTTCATTTCATTTTTCATTTCCCATCAATGTTTGGTTATTATTAACATCAACTCCGCTTCATGTCATAAAAGCGCATTTCATTTCTTTTCTTGTTTTTGCCTATTGATATTGACAAATTATATATTTCCCTACATCAGTAGTTGGTAGTGCACATGTAGCTAAAGCTAATGTATCTGTATATATGGAACTTTTTTTGCAAGTTTTTCGAGTCTAGAATCTAGAACCTACGCTTTTTTCACAATGTACAATGTACAGTACATAATAAATAGGCTCTTTTTTGTCTCTCATGATGAAGAAAGTAAAAATAAAAGTTTTGTTGTGCCGCCCTTTGTGTAAACTAGTAAACTAGGTTTGTGCGTGCATATTGTAAAAAGAAAGAGAGAAAAAGAGTCTCGTGAGGGCGAGAAATAAAAAAAGACGGCAAAAATAAGAAAAAGAATAAAAAGGAAAAAACTTTTGCCTCTTTTGTTCTACAAATTCCCTCTGTCTCTCTCTTTCTCTCTCTGACTCGGGTTGTGGTGTGCTGTTGAGTAAAAGATATGATTTGTTAAAAGGAGGAGGAAAAAGGAAAAGAGGGGCAAAGAAAGTAAAAAACAAAAAACAGAAAGTATTAGGTGAAAAATAAGTAGGATGAAGTAATAGAAAATATAATAATAAAAATAGTGAAAGTTGGTGGGTTTTGGTTGATGTGGTATGATGTTATGGATGTAAACTATGTACAATGTACAATACACAGTGTACAGAGAAAAGAGGATAAACCAAATGGTTTTCTTTTCTTTTGCAATGTTTAATGTGGAGGACCTCATGTTCTCAACTCTCAACATATGCTGTTGACTATTGTCTGTTGTACGATGTCTGATGTTGTCATTTTGTTTTGTGTTTTGTAGGATATCAGGAAATGCAGCTAGTAACAAGAACATTCATGGCACTGTATCTGAGCAGCTGAAGAAAAATTTTGCCAAGTCTCGTTGGAGGGTGAGTGATTTTCCTTTATTTTGATGTCCCCTATAGATATATTCTCTATACTGTATTTTTATTACTAGTAATTCCTTAATATAAAGATCTTTTCACTTATTCCAAAAGTTCTATATTCTACTATAGTCTTTATTATAATCGTAATCATAATTATTATCACGATCATCATCATCATCATCCTCGTCTTTGTCTTCGCCTTGGTCTGTGTCCTTTTCTTCTGACTTTCTCCAGACTCGAGACACCTTAATTTTATATTTCATAATAATAAAAATAATAATGACGCAGAAAAGTATGTATTTACATGTAAAAGTACCTATATTTAGTGTACTTTTTTACCTGTGTCTGGAGTCTGGATGCTGGATACTGGATATTGAATCCATTGAGAAAGAATTCCATAGAAACTAAAAACGGAAGAAAAAGTTGACGATGAAGATGACGGTTGGTGGTGATAATAATGATGATGATGATCTGTTGTTGGCAGTCAATTTACTTTTTACTTGATAATCTAAAATAGTTCAATATATAAAGGAATATAGAACATAGAATATTTTCTAGAGACAGAAACAGACATTCATTCTCCATTCAGTCTCCTCCTTCCTCTTTTACTCGTTTCCTTATAGAATATAGTTTCCTTCTAAAATGTAGGAGGTAGAAGGAGATGGAGACTTGAAAAATGGAGTATTTTTTCAGAACACCTACATACTTTTTTCTTCCTACATTGACAACTTTATATTATATTAATTTATATTATTCTACCATCGAACATGCCTGAATCTTTCTAGTATCTTATATCTAGGATCTAGTATAAAGCACAATGTTATTCTGTTCTACGTTCCACAGCTAGTTGTCTCCGTGTCTTTAACGTGAATGTAATTTTTAATATATTTATTTTCTCTATACACTGTGACTGTGATACGTCTCGCAATTCTCAATACTCAATACTCAATTTACGTAGAGTAAAAAAAACCTTTGTCCTGTGATGTTGTTAATTATTCATTACTTATTATTACAAAAATTTCCAGCTTCGATTCCAGCAAACTAAATTGTTATGTGTAGAATTTAGGATCTAGATTAGTGTAGTTATAATAATAATAATTCGATTTCATTAACGTCATGAGAGGACAGCTGTGAAATGTTAATCATTTCACGTTTTTAGACAAGAAAAACTGACTGCGAAGAGAAAGGTGCTAAAAATGCTGGATCGAGTATTAGTATTGAATATTAATCTTCAATAATAATTATTATTATTATTAATTCATGACAACTCAACGTGTCAATTTGAAGACAGAATCATACATAAAAAACTGAGTGGTACAATGTCAAATGTAGAATAGAGATTAGACATTAGGTTCTTGGTTTGTACGTATTTCTTCCTTTATTGTTATTACTGTAATTATTATTATTATTTTAATTTAAAAACGTACAGAGAAGATTAATTCACACCAAGAATATCATGTAAACTACATATGTTTGATTATGCACCACCAAATATCAAATATGTCAAAGAAATGGGAAGGAGAGGAGATGTTTTTGATTTTGATGCTGATGTTGATGCTGATGGAATTGGGGTGTGTCTTTATTTGATTTCCATTTCCAGCAACTCATGCATGCAATCGCCATGGTTCACAAGATGCAAAGATTAGCACTAAGTAGCTCAAACAGCATGGACATTGATGACAAACAATGTACTCCGATTCAAGAAGAAGTCGATGTTGAAGGTGCGGATCAACTCATGATTAAACATGAACAAAAAAAAAATACAAAATGAGAATGTATAGATTTTAGAGGGGAAAAGCAATATACATACAATACATGTATTGCGCCCATTTAACATAACGTGCATCCACTGTTCATGTTCATTGTTCATGTTTGCTTCTCGTCAGATCCATGTGCCATGTGCTGTGCATACAAAATAAATATAATAATAGATAATAGTCGTTGCCGTTAATTTTTAGCTCGTGGATAATTAATAATTAACTGTTAATATTGTTGACTGTATTCATTTTATCAGTTCAGTTATTGCACCATTTTTAGTTTCATTTTTATTATTGTTATTTTCATCTTTATTTTTGATTTTTGATTTGATCAAAACTATTTTCCGTAAAATGCTACAAAGCTCAAAACTCAAGGCTGAAACTTTTTCTCTACAGTAAAATTCAAAACAAAGGAAAATTATTGAATTTTATCGGCGAGAGTATTTTTTATTTTTGTGTTTGATATTGAAACGTGAAAAGTGAACAGTAGCTATACAAATTAAATGGATTTCCACTATCAAATATAAAATAGAAAGGATTTTTGAGAAGGTGTATAGAGTTTAGTATAAAGGTTGCATAAAATATGGAAAAGTAGCATAAAATGTGTTATAATGTGTTTACTCTGATATTAAAAACCTGTCATACTTACGTCTAATGTATAATGTATATAATATATAATGTATTCTCAAGGGGAGAAAACATGAAAGGAAAGGGGAAAAAACTTAATGTGAAACTAAAAAGCTTGTAATTTAATTTGTACCCCAGATGTTCAGTCAGTGTTCAATTTTCACTGTTCAACTTTCAATGTTCAAAGTTCAAAGTGTACAAGAACAAGGACAAATTGAAAGGAGCGTACAAGATGTGCCATTTTCATTTTCATTGTCATTGTCTCCCGTTTCTTGTTTCTTGTTTCACTTTCTTTTCCTACCATTTTGTTCCATTTTAGTCCATGTTTATTTTATAACTATTACTATCACTGTTATTCTTCAATGGATTTTGCTGTTCAATTCTCAATTCTTGATATTTTCACGGTACAGAGTGAAGAGTAAAGCGTACTTTAACAAGGTGAATTTTATGACGCTATAAAGTACAAAAGTGGAAATGTACAATGTACTGTACACTGCAGTCTAAAATACACAATACACAGTTTCACAGTGCAGAGTCAAAGAAGAAACAAAAAAGAATAGAACGAATAAAAAAGAAAGATTGGGAATGGAGAAAGGAAGGACAAAGTTTTTCCTATTCTTGATTCTTGATTCTCATTCAAAATTCACAGTGACAGGTTGATCCTTCACTCTCATTCTGACTGCGGACTGGAGAGTGGAGAGATCCTCCACGAGTGGAAGCGGTAAATTGTAAATTTCTTTTTACTGTACTTTTAACTTGACTTAAGACTTAAGTTGAACTGGCTTCCATCTTCCATTGAACTGGATCGGATTGAATTGAATTGAATTGAAAAAAAAACACAATTTTCCCTTTAAAGCGGATTTTTTTGTAAAACTTTTCTTGGTCTTTGGTCTTTTAGCCCGATCCTCGATTCTCAATTCACGATCCCCGATCTCATGTCGATCGGATCCCGACCTTCAGTTTCTCGTCTACTTATTTCTGCTGCAACTTTGATGAAATTATACTCCCGTTCTAGTTCTATATATTTCTTTCTATTCATCATTGTATCTTGTTCTGGGTTCGGGTTCTGGGCAGCTCAAATTTCAAATCTCTTCGGGGAAAAAATACTTTTTACTTTTCATAGTTTAGTCGTTTGATACTTTTACCTTTTACCGTTTCCTCTGAAAGAAGTAGATGGACCTGCACATTTTGAAATGTACGGTTTACTTTTACGGCCTACTGCCCACTGTCTAGTTGTATATTCGAAGTCTAAGATGGATTTTAGATGCATCTGTATGCCATTGACAAGAGAAACAATATTGGATTGAACATTGAACAGAATCGAGAATCGAGGAATCAAGAAAGCTGTCTGTAGCTCTCACGGAAGAATGCAAAGTGTATAATAATATTTTCAAAGGGTTCCTTTCCTATGTTTTTTAAGAATGGAGAATTATGAATGCAGTTGTGCTATAATTTCTATTGCACAGAGGAAATTCTTGATTTTTCCATGCTCGATATTTGATATATTCATTTTATACAAAGTAAATGTTATTACAACTTTCAACGTTGTATCCGTCGACAATGAGATCTCACACAATACATAGAGCTGATAGTAACAAGTAACAAGATTCTGGAGTGCGATTTACAAGTTTATTGTATTGTGCTCTAGACTCTAGACTCTAGATTCTAGATGTTGGAATGAACTGAGCGGAAGTGAACTGGGAGGAAGTGAAAAGGGCTCCGGGTATGTACCATTTCAAGTTATAAGGCAACTAGATATTACAAATAAAGTGAAGAGAAAACAAGTAGAGAAAAAATAACGATGATTTTTCATGTCTCTACTTTCTTTTCTCCAATCTTTACTTTCCACTCTGTCAGTATCAGTAGACAATTACAGAACACACATAAAAATGTACAGGGGAAAAAGTGCAGACTCTAGAGTCTGGAATGTGGAGTGTAGAGATTAGAAACTGGGATCTAACTGGGAGTATCTGATTTCTGATTTCGTCCTGGTCTCCGATCTGCCATCTTCTTTAATTTCACATACGTTGCACATAGTGAATAGTCGAGACGAGCCGGGTGACGAGTGACGAGTGGCGAGACGTCTGCCATTAAAACGGGAGACAGGAAGATGGTGACTTTTCCGTATGATTTATTTGATTCATTGAAGGTTGAAGACGCATTGTACAATGTACACAAACATTTGTTATTTGTTGTTGGTCATCGAGAAATAAGACATTTTTAATACAGACTTAAAATTTGACGTAGGCGCTCAGTGCTCAGTGTTTAGGATTCAGGATTCAAGGCTGCTGGTTTGAATTTTCTTTGATCAACCTTTGAAATGAGGAAACTGCACAAATGATTCATTTTTCGTCATGAAATTCAACTCGTCTTTGTCCTTTGCTCTTTGCTATAAAATGTTTTTAAATATTTCAAAGCTCAAAAAACAAAGTTCAATGGTCAATTCTCAATGCTCAAAGTATGCATAAAGGTGAAAGTTGAAATATTTGGATTGTGAAATCCGAATTTCCAAGTCACAAAGAGGAAAAAGAAAAGAGAGAAACTGCTGTTATTCAAACCGTAGACAATTTAGAGAGAGTGGAGAAGCATTTTGGTCCTTGTTCTATCTCTATGAATGTGACTGTGACCGTTGCTGTTTGTTTTTCTGCTTCCATATCCATTTTTTTCACGCTTGCTGCTCTCTATAGCTCATGTAAAATAAATATGACGTTCATTATACCCGAGTTTCTATGTAGCTTTTTATCCTATGATAGAGATTATATTATTTTATATGTACATAAAAATGGAATTATAAATATAAATATAAATAGAAATAGCAGCAGAAATACACTGCTGTTTGGCATCCAGTACTAGGTACTCATGAAATTTTGATTAAATGCTTATGATGTGTATGGTGCATTCCAAGAAGTAACGGTTGTACAATGTACAAGGACGGAAAGAAAGAAAGAGAGAGAAGAAGTGTCGCTCAGTGTCATTTATCATTCCTTCTTGATGAGTCTTAATTTTTCCCTTTGGATGGATTAGCCGAGGACTAAAATAAAAATGATATGTTTCTGTTTCTCTCCTGTTTTTATGGACTAATTCCCCCTTCCAGGAATCTACATCTAGAATCCAGAGTCTAGAATCTAGAATCTAGAATCTAGAATCTGAACGCCCACCTTTAATCAAAGTCAAAGAGAAATTACAAACACATGCCTACACACTACACACAGTACACAGCCTGCACTTTGTACATTACATACAACAGAGAGTGGAGAGTGGAGAGTAGAGGAACGCCAAGAGAAAGTGGAAAGGCTTTAGTGCTTTTTTATACTTGCCTCTTGCTTTCCTCCTAATAATATGACAGAGAAAAAAGGCGAGAAAGAAAATGAATCTTGTGATTCATGATCATATATACGTCCATTCCATATCGTACTATATACACTGTACATTGTACAATGTACAGTCATAATAATAAAGTACGGCACGCTGAGTCTCCATTTTTAATTTCTCATCTTTGCTCTATACTTTCTACACTCCAAACGATATACGCTATAATGTCTACTGCACACTGAACACGGGTTTCAAAGATGGGAGAATTTAGGTCATAATAACATACATGTGGGCACTGTACATTATGAGCTAAACTTGGGACTTGAGACTTGAGATATTTGCACACGTTTTGCGTTTTGTAGTTCCTATTTCAATGGAGAAGGAGAAGGAAAATGACGATGACAACCTTCAGTATTCCGCCTGTGCACTGTGTAGAGTGTAGAGTGTAGAGTATAGGTTGCAGATTACAGATGTATAAAATGTATTGTATTGTATAAACTGGCAGAAAGTTGTGAATTCTATCCTTTTTTCTTGCAAACTTTTAATATTTTTCTTCCTACATATTTTTTATTTTTCATGGAAAGTTATACACACACCCACATTTATCCTACAGATACATTTGTACATTATTTTTTTAAAACACTTTGATGTGGTTCTTCCTTTTGGTTTTGTGTACTTTTTTATGTACATTGTACATTTTACAATGTGCAATTTACAAGGTACTCTGAGCCCATTACACGTGACGTTTGTTTTTTGTAGGAGTAGGAGTGAAACTCAAGACTCGAAACTCGAGGATCGAGAATCGAGACTTGAGACTGAAGACTCAAAACTCAAAACCTGAAACTTGAATACGCCAATGTCAATGTGAATTTTATATAAATTGCACATCTATATTTCATTTCTTTTGTATTTTTGTTTCCTCCATTTCCTTTTTCTTTCTCCATAGGTATTTTGATATTCCACTAGTGACTATAGTGACTAGTGAAATATCTTTGTCGCCTTTATGACTTTTATTTGAATTTTGAATGAGCTAGCAGAAAGGAAGACAGAAAGAAAGCAAGGGAAAGAAAAACTGAGGAAATGGAGGTAGCTAAAAGTTCCATATTACCCAATACACAATGCATAATATAATATCAGTACACAAAATACAGGATATATGTAGACAGAGGAAAGAGATGGATGAATTTCAATTTCACTAGAGGAAAAAGAGAAAATGCAAACCATGTTCCATTCCATTTCAATAGACTCGAGAATACACTTTTGATTCTCTATTCTCTGTTCTCCATTCTCTGTTCTCTGTTCGCTATACTATATGCATATTCAATTATACTTGCCATTTTTTCCAATGGTTTGGATCAAGAATAAAGGATCCAGGATCAAGGATCAAGAATAAAGATTCTCTAACTGCGTCGAGTTTCACGTATACTGACAGTGAAAGAAATGAAAAAAGAAAAAATTGGAGTCTTTAGGTATTTTCTGTAGACTGTAGTGAGAGCTCAGGTGAATTTATGTGTACTGTGAAATATCAGTAATCCTCTGATCCTCTGATCCGAGCTGTGCAACTTGAAATATTATCATCATTAATATAATAAAGTTTGTTCACTGTACAATGTACATTGACATACATATGAAAGTAAAATATTGAATAGAGAGAGAGAGAGAGAAATTTGAGAGCTCTTGTGACTTTCTAAAAAATACAAAAAATACAAAATTCTCCTGGTAGAATAGAGTGAAAGGAAGTAGAATGAAGCAACACAAAAAAAAACTTTAGGCTTATTTATTTTGGATAATAAACTCAGCAGATATCCTTTTAGACTTTCGGCTGTATAGCCTACAGGTTTTGAGTGTAGAGTGTAGAGTGTAGGAATGAAATGGTATGATTCTTTTGTTATGTTCATTGTCAATTTGTGTCTAATTTGATGATTTTCTCTAATCGACCATGTTTTTTACCTTCCGGTTTCCAAGGCAATGAATGATCCAGCTATAACAACCAATGCTCAATGTATAGTGTATAGTGTATAATGTATAGTGAATAGTCAGTATTATACGTGACCGGGAAGCTGGAAATTGAGGTTGATTTGGTAGTCGGTTGTTGGCTGTTGGCTGTTGGCTGTTGGTACAAAACAGTGAATGGATTCACTGAGTCGACAAAAATTTGGGATGGAAAATCGACCCAAACAGTTAGCACACATATAAATATATGTACATTGTACACTGTACACACACACAAACATACATATTGTGCACGACGTACAATGTACAATGTACAAAGGAAAATGGACGAGACGTGCATTCAACATTCAACACTCCACACTCAACACTTAGCATTGAACACTGAACATTGAATATTGAGGTTTGGAAATAAATTGAAAATTCCTCGCATTCACACGGCACTTGGGCTTGAGACTCGAATTGTGTCACCATAAATTCAGTAAATTCCAGAGGACTTTTCTATGTCCTATGTTGAACGTCGGCATGTCAACGACATCGATTTCATCGTCCTCATCTCATCTTCTCCGTGTTCTTTCTTTCTTCCTCTTGTTCTTGTTCTTGTTCTGTGGGGTGACTTTGAATTACTGGGAGAAACGTCATGTCCTGTCATGTAATAGACTGGACTGCTTTGGAATACGGAATACGGGAGTTGAAAAGAAAAGCTGTGTAGATAGCAGATAAGCTTTTTCATAATATGGATAATGGATATTGGATATTCTTAGATGTCAACTCCTCAACTCTGCAGCTCCTCACTCCTCACTCCTCAGATACATAATATAATATAATATACTTGACAAATTCACACCAAATGCACGATTTATTGGTATTGGTATTGGTAATAACAACCTATCGTATATTTGAGCATTTGCATGGTTCAAAAATCAAAAGGTAAAATTCACACAAATAAAATACAAAGACGATGCCTGAAAACTTGAATGATAAGCAAAGGAAGTACGAGAAAGAACGCATCCCAATTTAAAATTTTAAAATATGTTTCCTCGCCAAGTACATAAGATTTAAGTTAGATTTCAGACATTAATTTTCAATTCATTTTTTGAATCCTTATCAAGTACTTTTTACTTTTTACAGTGCTAGAATTTTGGAAACAGGAAATATTTACATGTAGCATGTAGTGTAAACTAGAAAATATCAAAATATCAAGAATCAAGAATCAACAAGATTGCTCATCTTATTTATTTATTTACACTTTATGAAGAGTGAAAATCCATCTTATCCCATCAAACAGAAAATATTGTGTAGTATGTAGATTTTGAGTTGCTGAGGAAGTTGATGTGTGATATTTGATATTTGATACTAAGATACAAGAACAAGAGGATAAAGGAAGAGGCAGCAACTCTAAAACTCCAACGGGGACTGATAGAATATTGATAGAACATATAAGGATGACATTTATAATCTTATTCTTTTGAGCCCTGTTGAGATAACAGTGCCTTTGGGGCTTCTTTTTCTTTGTCCTGTCTCTGCTTTTTCCGCCCTGTTTCCGTGTAGCGTGTTATGAAGTGCGAAGTGTAGAATATGGAGTCTGGAGAATGGAGAATGGAGTGCGGAGATACCAAGTACCTACGTATGTATAATAGAATAGAATATAATACAAGTTGCTCTCAATTGATTTATCCCCTCGGCTCATCTTTTGACTTCATCTCCTTTTCCTTCACTTCAATGATGAGCGGGGAAGACAATATGAAAAAAATGGAGAGGAAACAAAATGGGAATTTCAGCTTTTCACTTTCATTCCCTAGCTTGGTACTTGGTAGCTCTTCCTTGACTCTTGATTCTTGACTCTTGATTCTTGACGTTATCTCCAAAATATTGTTATGCCACATTTTTCCCCATGGTCTACATCCTTTTTACAATATATAATATATTATTATTCTACACTAAAACTTGGAATTTAGACCTCTAGACTCTAGACTCTAGAGCTCTAGACGTTAGGCGGTGCACAATAATATATAATATATAATATACACACACATACATATTTGCTGCAGTGGAGTCAAGCGGAAGTGCGATATGTACATTTAACATATTATAGATTTTGACAGTATTGAAATTTTCTCATTTCCCTTTCCCCGGTGATGAACACTTTGAGCACGTTGAACTTTGAACTACAGTTTAATAATTGCTTTTGTTTCAGGAATTTGATATTTTGCATGGTTTTGTTCCAAGTCTGAAGGTCTGACGTTACAGTTCAAATTTCAACCACTTTAAATTTTGAATTTTCATTTCCATTTTCCATATTTCTGTAGACCGGTTTTTCATCAGCACCAAACCGGAAAACGCCAAAAAACTGAGTCTTAGTGGTGAAAATTTTATTCAGTTTATCCGTTGTGATAGCCTTTAGGAATATTTTCTTTATAAACAAATAAAAGAAATCGTAGAAAAAATATATCTGTAATTTGTATGACTCAAGTTGAGTAGTATTTTTGAGTGAACGGAAGTAAACCAGAAAGTTGTTTTTTATGGATCAAGATAAATATTATATAATATAATATATAGATGTGAAGATATAAGTACACTTGGTAAAGAGGAATTCTCGAGGAGAAAAACACCAATCATAAAAGATCAATCATAAGGCTGAACCACCCGGGGAATCGGAAGAAAGTATTCTTCTATGTTCTTGTGCTTATAGTCCAGAGTCTAGTTTCTAGTGTCTAGTTTGTGGTGTCTAGACAGATCATGTGGAGACAATAGGCAAATGCTGCGAGAGCTCTGCACTCTGGACTGTGCACATCACTATGTACATTGTACATTGTACATACTTCATATTTTCATATTTATTTACTCTATCGTCTTCTATATACATATATAATATATACATACGTATTTTATCTCTGTCTGTCGACTTTCCACTGTCCACTGGACATTCATAAGCCAAGAGTATAAACTATCGACGGAGTCCGGGAAACGTCTTTTTCTCCCTTTTGTTGTTTGTTCGTTATTTATATATTTCTTGATTTGTAAATAAAATGGTTCAGTTCCATTCTCATATGCAACTTGATCAACCGGAAATCAAAATACAGAAATAGAGAAAAAATGATAAAGGGCGTTGCTATGGATAATGCTCAACGCAGTAGAATTATTTCTCAATATTTTATTTGGGACTTGGAACTTGGGAATATTGAATGTTTAGTACAGAAAAAGACAGCCAAAAACTGTGAATTAAAGTACCCATGCCATGGATATTCATCTGTTTTTCAGCAACTAATATGACAATAGAGGAGTTGGATAAAGTTTCAGAGTTGGTTTCGTCATGTTTAATTTTTGATTTATTTGTTGTTTTTGTTTTAATTTTTAAGGAAATTTCACATATTTGTTTCTCTCCGTCTGTGTTATTTTGTATTATTATTATTATTATTATTTGACCCATATGTTTTTAAAAGTCGACCGTTTACATACTACATACACACAATAATATTCTAATGCATATAGTTGTACTGGTAATTGTTGCTTTCATCATATCTAGTGTCTAGTGCCTAGCTACTTGGAAAATTGTAATGTTGTACATTAGCTAATGCACAAAACACAAAAAACACAAACTGTGTGTAAAATTCACTAATCACCCGTTCAAAAAAATGGAAAACGGTAAAGTTAAATGTGATGGTTTGTTGTCACTTGTCACTTGCCCAGTGTTCAATGTCCAATGTCCATGTCGTTGTGTTAAATAAATTGTCTTGTGTCAAAATTGTCGTTTTTTGTGGTGTTTATTGTACAATGTACATTATGCACTGTACAGTGTCTGATCTAGATTCTAGATCGTAAGTGTCTATGTACAGTAAGTTTATGTGTATCACGTAAAATGTAACCTGTGTATTGTGTATTAGTGTCACTATTAGGGGATGAATTTGAAAAGATATTTATGATGATGCTAGCTGCTAGCTGTAATAATATATATGATATATAGTGAAAGAAATGAACTGAAAGTTATTGAACCCTGATCCACAGCCTGAGCCTGACAATAGTGAATGACGAATGACCTAAATTATAAATAATAAATGCTCACTACTAATTAATTTTGAACCTTACACCTACTTTACCAATAACTTTAGAAAATATAACCATTTAAATAAATGTACAGTTACTTACAATTAGTGCAACGCTGGAAACTCTGGCGCACAGAGTATGTATGATATGCATAGTGTATAATGTATATAATATTAAATTGTATATAGGAATGCAACTACATGATTGTGTATCTTTTGTAGATATTTATTGGATATGGTATGATGATGAAAATGTGCATAGTTATCTATAGATAGCTAAAAGCTAGAACTGCTAGCGCTATTAAATGTTCGATATCCATAGATATAAATCGACGTAATACTTTTAGTCTAATATAATGTAAGTGTTGTGATGACTGTTAACTGGCGTAATAATAATAAATGTTTTGTTGTTTAAATAACTATACTTATGACAAAAATGTTTTGACTAATTATAATTTCTCTTTCTGTTCTCTTTTCCTCCTCCATTTTAGAATGCGTACCATGCGACAGCAGCAATAAGGCAGATGAAACGACTCGCCTTGAGTAGCGGCTCGACAAGCTAATCCATAATCTAATTCAATTTAATTTTTATCGTTTTTAAAAATCAAATCAAATCAAATAATAATATATAAAATACAATGTATCTATAATCTACATCTATATCTATATCTATAATATTTAAGTACATATTACATACTATAATAATATATAATTTTCGTTCAAGTGCAAAACCAAACAAATATGAAAAAAATATGGAGAGATCAGCGGGATATCTTCTTCTCTCGTCCACAGATTATAATACATAAAGTTGAAGATACATGCATAGTGCATATATACATACATATATGAATATAAAATAGATTATTATATGTACATGTTATGTGTGTATTCACAATTAAAATGCTCTGCCATCAAAAAAATACATATGTTTTTGTTAACGTTGAATGTATAGAGTGACTATTGACAATGTTGTCAGTTGTCAGTGGTGTCTTCAAGTATTTAGTCCCAACTCCCAAAATCCAAAATTAATCACTCTCAACTTCATTCTAAGATAGACAAATCGTGAAATGGAACAAAAGGAGATAACACACACGTTCCGTTAAATCTCTACCTTTTTTCCTTTCCCTTTTCATCAACAACTCCAGCCCAGAAATCGTTGTAGAGGTAAAATCTTTGAATTTTCCATCATTTTAAAATTGCCTATATTATATAGGAAAAACCTCATTTTGCCACCAAAATTCCTTATTTTGCCACCAAAAATCAATTTAATTCGCAACTGTAAAATGATTATTTTACCACCAAAAAGATTTATTTTGCCACCAATTTATTTTTTCAGTAAAATGACGATGTTTACCATGCAAA
>JAQGBH010000366.1:0-55171 GCA_034698265.1 Sminthurinus aureus | reverse complement strand
ATATTATTATGATTAAGAATAGATAATTATTACTAGTATTATTGTACTCATATAATATTATGTATTTCTACGTATAATAATATATTATATAGTTGATAGGACTTAATACCTCTGTGTCGTTAGTCAAACTATCAATACTACGTACTACTACTATGAATATGTATAGTTTAAGTTGTAAGTACATATTAAACTGTAATTGCGAGTACCCTCAGAACTACGGAAAAAGATGCATGGAAAAAAATACGTAATAATATTATGAAATATTATGGAAATAATGATTATTATATCTACAATATTATACGTATTAGGCTATGACAAATGCACGATACGTGGCTACTCTACATAGGTACAATGTAAATACTATACTCTATACGTCGTATCTATACGTATGTAATTTAAAACTATGCACTAGATATTAGATACTAGATATATATATGACAATTAATTAATTAATCATAGCTAAACATGTACGATTTAAGTAGTTTAATAACGATGAATGAAAAAAAAGAAATACCAATAATAATTATATTATTATTATCATATTAGTTGTCAATTTACTATGTAATTGTTTCGTTTTTGTCCTTTTGTTTTGTTTTAATTTTAAGCAAAGGACAAACTTATACTGTAATTGTTCATTAACTGCTGACTATCCATATACTACATACTGCTGATGATATAGGTAAAAGATAAATAGATACACACGATACAAAATACTGTATTAAAATGTGTGTTTCGTATGAGTTTATTAGTTTTTATTATTATTATTATTATTATTATTATCATGTATTTACAATAATCATACATATGTTTACATGGTATTATCTACAATCTACGTGTGTGTGTACATTATATATTACATTATATTATACGAAGATAAAATACGGATAATACTGATGTGAGATATAAAAAAAAGAGTTTCCCATGTTTGTGTTACAACTTTTTTGTTCTATGGATGTATAAAAATATACTTTTCCTACTCATTCATACAAAAGTATGTAAATAAACATCTCTTAGAAATGTTGTTTTAATTCTTGTCGAAAAGCTTGTCCAAATTTATTTCATTTCATCCATATCAAAATTAGCATCAATTTGCATTCATATCCTTTTATTTTTCATAGAAAATTCCGTACAAACAGCTTACAGCATGAGCTTTTATGATAATTTCTTGCCAATTAGCAAGTAAAACACATGAAGATAAACTATAAGCCATGAGCATGTTTTCTTTTCCCTGTATCACACTCTCCCTCACTCCCTCACGCATAAATAAATACACACGTGTAGGTAGGTGTTGTTTCAGTATTTACCTTGATGATTATTTAAGTGGTTGTTATCTGTCAAAGTTTTCGTCTCTTTCTTATTTTCTCAACCAGCCCAAACCTCAACAAACTACATGGAGAAGAGATACGTAAGTTTCGTGTAGAGTGTAGAGTCATACAGGCAAACTTAAAATTTATGATACCCTAAACAAACATAAAATTGGTTTATTGGTCATAATAAATAAAGGGCGAATGGAAGAAGCTCCAAGCATGAAAAGCACAGGTTTTCCTTTTTATAATACACTGTACACTGTGCATTGTACATTGCACACACATGCTTCTAACACATGAACATAAATTTACCTTTTCTATAATTCATTTCAAAATACCACATGATTAATTGAAGGAGTAAAACTGACACTTGGAAACATGTATAAAAGAGTGAAAGTAACTGTAGATTGTAGATGCGTGTGTAGTGTGTACAAAGTGCAAAGTGAATGCCGTGAAACAATGTTTAGTGCTTAGTGTTTTAGAAAGTGACGACGAAGAGCATCTATACAAAAAGTGGTGAACAAGGAGATGACTCGAGTTTGTGGAGGGAGAAGCGACCAATAAAGATTTCCAGCGCAGATTACATTACGCCTTGAAACCATTATTGCCACAGCTGTGAACCAATGATGAGATAGGTATGGCGCACGATAGGGAGAATCTTGATCGACCTGCAGGAGAGAGGAGAGAGATGCAGACCAACCAACCCCTAGCCATTTAAATTCTCCTCCTGTGGTCCTGATTCTTGATTCTTCCCTTGTACCTTGCACTGTTACCATCTGTGATCAAGTTGGCAGACCAAGCATTTCAAAGATTCTACCAAGTGTTTCACCTTTTTCACGCTGGAGCTCCTCTCACTAGTTTCTGGTTTCTAGTTTCTGCCTTTGATTTCCTTTTGCAGATATGAGCAATCTATGATCTAAAACACTGAAAAGAAACATCATGATCCGAAATGCTCATGTGTGCAGTGTATAATGTACACTACACATTGCTTTTGTCTTTACATGTCGTCAGAGCTCAAAATTCAGAATGGACCAAGGGAGATTTTGTGTAATATGCCTATAAAAAACTGTACAATTTTGAGGAGAGTAAAACTGTCTTTGTATGACGAGTGGAGTGAATCAGTATTGTAAAGCAAACTAAGGAGTTTTGTCTTACATGTGTGACTGTCATACGCATTCATGCACATGTATGTTTGATGCTCATAGTTGTATTTCATATGTTGTGATAGGAATAAGAATATACCGTGCACAATACAACACAAATTTCTAAGGTTGGTCGGGTACTTTACGAGCAACTTTATGACTGGATTTTACAACCCCATAATAATTATAATGGTCCATAAATGTACACGTCACTACGTCACTAGTCACTACCATTCACATGAATGGACTCGTCATGGTTAATATTCATTGAGTGTCAACACATCACATACACCAAGCGTTATTTACTTTTCCCCACTTCTTATCCTTCTCGTCTCTTGATAAGATCTTGATGATATCTCTATTTATTTTACGTCCATTTCTATTGACACCTTCATGCCGTCTAATCTCTTATGATAGGATGTGTGAAATGATGTAGTTTTTTCTCTGTGTGTTAAGGGAATTGAGAGTTTAGATGAAAAACAGGTAAATTGAATCTCACTGGGACTATTTATCACAAAGTTTTGCCATGTATTAACTATTAACCAAGATTCAAGAGACAACAAACATCTATGCACATAATATTCCAAATTCTGAACAAATGTAGCATAAAAGAGAAAATTCATTGAGACAAAATTAAGGCATTTACAAGTTCAAATCATTTACAGTTGTAAATATTCAAGTGGATGAAATAAATTTAAATGGAATTCACATTAAAATTATGACAAAAGCTGAATTACATCGTATAAATCCTAATGCAACAAACTGAAAGTCTTTAAATGCGAATTACTTGAAATTATTTTTATACTGAAAAAATGTTATGCAGTGGAGCATCTACAAAAGATACAAGATACAAGCCACAGAATAAGTAGAAGGTATAAAATCAATTCAAGGGTGAAGTGTTTCCAGGGACTCACACAAAATCCGAGCGAATGAAGCAGCTCCACGCGGAACTTTTGTAAACACTCCTGTTCACTGATTTTTCGCTAGATGGTCCATTTTGTGACTGATTTTGTCTTAGAAATTTCACTAAACAGCACACGGTTATTTCACGGTTTCTTTTAGTTATCATTAATATTACTGATAACTTATCAGTAATATTTTAGCACTAGATATCAAAAATGTAACTGGAATTTTAACACCTGAATAATAAACATAATTCCACACTATATTCATGCAGAAATTCAGTTCATGTTGACTACACAAAACACAAAACACAAATAACATAAAAAATAAAAATTGTCCTGCTTATCAGAAAAACAGAGCTGAAAGAAGAAATTCAAAGACAAGAAGATGAAAAATCACAGACTGAATTACTTTATTTCTAGTTTCTAGAGATGTAGTCCGAGTGATGAGTTATGACAAACTAAAGTTTCTCATCTTTTCCTGGTTAAAAGCTTCAAGTTACAACATGTTGCTCTTGTACCCTTTTACCAAAGGTTGTAAACCAAGGCACAAAGCACAATAAAAATTATAGGACAAAAAACAAGGAGACAATACTTTATTTAAAGGGTCTGAGATTGTCCTGAGAATTTCAACTGTCAAAGGATGAATAAAAAACGGGACAGGAAAAGGATTCTTCATTCTTCATTGAGGAGGGTAATAAAAATTTCAGTTATCAATCCAAGTTTTAAGAAATAAGCAAGACCTAAACTACAGTTTACTCAGAAGAGTTGTCCATCGTGTATCATGTATCATGTATCATGTGAAATAAAATGTACAGTGAAAAGTGAACAGTGCATCTTGAAACCTCCACGAAATCCAAAAACGAGAACAATTGTTGAGTGAATTTTTAAGAAAAGAGTACGGAATCGCTAACGTATACAAACAGTACAAATTTATATTACATGAAACGCTAGTCATAAAAAGGATGCATACAACTGTTTAAATCATTTAAGAAATTGAAAGTAGGTTTGATTTTGGCATTGCTACAAGCAGAAACAACAGAAAATTACGTTACGTGAATCATATAAAATATATAAAATCACGTCAAACTTGCACTTTATGACGTGCATTTGTTTTAACATGTGCTTTTGAATTATGAGTCGCAGCAAATTAGGCGTGGGAAGTTGAAGTTTGATGTTGACATTCCCTCATGACAAGAAATGATATTTATTTACTGTTCATACTTCATAGTTCATATTACGCTTATTAAAAAAGACAACCATGAACCGTAATCTCTAATAAATATAACAAGCATGTGTCTAACAAAAAAAATACATGATGCAGATACTCTGTAAATTGTACATTGTACATCCTCACATAAACAATACAGTACCATACAAGAGAGCACAAGATCAAGAATCAAGAGTCAAACGAGAGTAAAATCAAAAGACATTGTCAGAGCAGAAAAATGACCAGAGCTTATTAATATTTAACGTGAACGGAGAAACATTAGAGGAGCATATGAACAATGGATCGCGCCTTACACAATCATAAATCCTCCGGTTTAAATTAACTTTATTATTGTCAGCATCCTAAAAATTATTTCCTAGTCCCGAGTCTCAGTGCTGCCCAAAATTGTATTTTTCATCCTCCGCTTCTGTCTTCTACACCATACACTCTACACACACTTTTTCTCTTCTCTTTTCTCCCTTTGGTTTCTTTTTATCTTTGTCCATTATTATTATTTATATATTATCCTCATACGTTATAGACTTTAATCTTTTGTATGGTATTATGAAATAATGATGTTTCCTTCTTCTTCTTCTTGCGCTCCTCATACTTGATACTTTACAAAAGGGCTTGGATAGATATATCCCTATTATTAAGCATAATGTATAATCTATACATTTTTTTCTCCTCAACGCCTCCCATCTTGTTTCACACACCACACGGAGAACGGATAGATAATACAACAAACAACACAAAATTTAAAATACCTATGAGATGTATGTACAATGTACAATTTACAGCTATAGATTATAGATTTTAGATGCTCATGCAATACAGAATATAGAATGCACAATAGAGAATGTAGAAGTTCCATGTTTTATCCTCATTTTAGTTTTTGGTTCCAATCGCACTCGAAAGTTGTACATTGTACACTTTTTTAGTTCTTTAGTCCTTTGATGAAACCACAAGAACAACTTATAGTTTTTTTCTTCATTATTTTCATATAGTTCAAAAAACTAAAGGCTAACGCTGAGGCTGAGTTGAGATGAACATGGAATAATTCAAAGAGAATCTAGAGAATGGAGAGAATCAGAAAACCTGCAGGGAATGAGTAGGCGGTCTCTCTCGCCTTTTTCTTCTGTGTGTAGTTTGTAGTTTGTACTTTTTACTTATTTACTATTTACTTGTTCGGTACAAGCGCCATGAATCGCCTCATGCTGATAAATAATGCAGACCTTCATAGATTCCTCCTCAGAGTGAAAATTATTCGGCAGGCCATTAGACTCTTATTTATGAGTCTGAGTATCATCAGTCTCCAATAGAACGAGTTCTCTCTCGCTCTCTTCGGAAAAACATTTCCATTGCAATCCACTGCATCCCATCGCATCGCATCGTCTATTTCCATTAACAACATTACCTATGGATGATCCACTATCATCTATCCACATGCAATCCTCCTACAAAAAAAAACAATGATATTTACTCTGTGTCTAGCATCTAGCATCTAGAATCTAGCATCTAATATACAAAGTAGGCAGAGTGTATAGTGCAATGGAGATACTTCTCAGATGTAACTATGTATCCTGCAGCTAACTAACGAAATAACTGAAGAGCCAACATGGTGATAATCTCATCATGATATTGTTACTCCAATCCTCGAATACTCGAATCTTTGAATCCACCTCTCGTTACTTCTTTCTGTTCATGTACAATGTAGAATGTAGAATGTACATTGTACATGTGAGGAGATTTGTGTGTTGTGTGGATCATTTACAATAATTTTGTAATCACTCCATGCCGTGTTGTTTATTAGGATTATTACATTTGCCAGTCATAAATTACAGTGTAATAAATAATTAATAATTGCAAAACCTTAAATGTCTCCTTGGTTCTCGTTTCTTTCTTGTTTCTTGTTTCTCACAAATGAATGTACCAAAAATGTTTAAACTTAGTTTCATGTAAATAAGGAATTTTCCAATTCTATGAATGTAAAATGTACAAACTACATACATAAAAACATAATAAACTAATGAAGGTTTATACATGAATTTCTTATAGATAATCAGTTGATTTGATTTTCTGTTTGGTTTGGTTTGGTTTGACTCTAGACTCGAGAAGCTTTGTTTATGCATAAACAATAAACAATGGTTTCAAAATACAAAATGACTGAGATTTCATGACAAAGATTTAAGGTTAACATAAATATTCATGAATCAACATCACGCATCTAATTCATAATTCATAGGGATCATGCTCGTAATGTATAAAATGTACAATGTGTTTTTGTCAGAACAAAATCATTAAGAATCATTTTTCCATTCACGGAAAAAATGTAGTATCGACAGTAAGTTATCACGACTACACAGTACAATACAATGAACAACTTCCACACAATACAAAATGTGCAAGTAGAGGTATGTCTACTTTTCTCTATCCAATTCAATTAAAACTCACACATGTGGAGACAATAGACAATATATGGACGTTCAATGTTCACTGTAATTAAGAAAATATCATAAATTCAAACTGCAAACTTAATTAAGAAAAGAAGGGCGAGTGAATAACTTCTATTCAAGTGATGTTTAATGGAGATGAAATTGATTTACCTTTAGAAAAGATCCAATGTAATGTAATTGAAGACGCCGAACATGCCAAACATGTTTTTATTCATTCCCGATTAATTACGTTTTCTTTTGTACAAATTACATACATTTGGTTTAATTTTAATTTTAATCACTTTTCAAGCACAATAAACAAGATTTACACGCAACGCTCGATACAACAAGCACATCACAGCTATTGAAATTTCACAATTGTTATTATTATTATCACAATCAACAATGAAGCAACAAATACAAAATACAAAATACAAAACACAAAACAGAAGGAGAAAATCAGTAATACAGATTGACAATTCACAATATTCATACTTTTAAAATTAAAAGAGTAACAAAACCAGTAGATATTCTAAATAAATCCTGAGATCTTGTCAAATCCCTGACTGACGAGGAACTAAAGTTGACATAATGTTGTGTCATTTGACTCTAAAAATCATCCTTCCTCAAACACCCTTTTTTATAATCAATGTAGAGAAAAATGTGGACATATTTTTTGTGAAAAGTTTTAAAACCCAATAAAATCCATATGTATACATTCACAAGTACTTACAAAGATTTTAGAGTTTAGAGTTTAGAGTTAAGGATAAAAAAAGAACAAGAGAAAGATTCTTTAATGAAAGGGACAATAAAACGCCTTGGACTTGATTCCAAATAAAGGGTCAGTTGTTACTACAGTTTCAGTTTCATTTTCATTTTCATCTTTGGACAAGGAAGAGGAAAAAAGAAGAAGAACAACAAGGGAAACCTGCAAAGGTATATTTTTAGGAATTTAAGAGTACGAGTAAAAAACATAAAGAGGAAGAGATACACTCAATACTCAATACACAATACACAACTATATTCCATATAGTACATGAATTCTACTCCTTTTTTACACCAGTCTGTACTCTTCCTGTTGTCTGTTGCAAGGTCATAAAAATTAAAAGAAGAGGTGAATTCATTTTATTGTCACTATTGTTAAAATGTTGGGTTAATCTTTGACTCCTAAAAAAGCATTGGACGTAGAGCGTAGAGGCTTCGAGGAAGGAAACAAGGAATTCACTTTCTTTTCCATTTTATTTCTATGTACAGTGCACAGTGTACAATGTACAATTGAATTGACAATAGAATCATTTATGATTTGTCCATTGGTCATTGATATAGAGAATAGAGGATACTGTAGAGTAGAGAGATTGTAGATTGTAGATGAGGAGGCTTTTTATCCATCCATCTATCCGTCTATTTACAGACCCAAAGAACAATATTTATTTTCCGCAAAACTCTTCCTTTCCACTCAGATTCTACTTGATACATGAATATATGTACACTGTTCAGTGGACGTGGTTCAAAAGGGTCAAGTCATCAAGTTTATGGCATGATGATTCTAGATTCTAGATTCTACAGACAATATTATATTGTGATTTTATGCTCTCTGTTGTCATCTTTGATGAGGCTGTTGGTTCTTGGTGCTTGGTTTTCTTCCTCCTTATCTAAACACTGTGCTCTGTACTTCCTTCTTCCTCCGATAAGCCAATCAACAACAAAGGTCTGCTTGTCATAAAACGAAAAACGGCCTTTCACTTTTATTGCTCATTCTTCAGTACATCATCTACAGAGTTTCAGCTTCTGCTCCACTTTGTGCCTTGTACGTTGTACATATTACGTGTTGAATGTTGGATCTACTATAGTGTAAGAAACCCCCTTGTAGATTGTACTTTTATCACAGGATTTAGTTTCGGCATCAAACATCAAAGTTATCCTAAAACCGAAAATAAAAAGAATAAAACACCTTTAGAGAAAACACTTTGACTCGTAATAAAAAAGTAATATTTTTGAGTTCAATATATTTGAGCTAAAAATAAATTGTATGCTGTATACATTGAAAAAATAAAGGTGGTCTCTTATCTCTCTCTTGTTTTCGTACCTTGATCATCATCTATGTTACGACGGAGATTGAGGAGTGACCCACATTTGCCATTGCCATTGCCCATTGTCTCCGACTATAAAGTAGAAACCCTGAAAATTAAATTAAAAATACACAACATGTTTAAATCCTGAGTATTTATTATTTAGTACCATGAAATTATGTGTAAAAGTAATAATTCACGTTTTTATATTATTACAGGCAAACTTAGTAAATTCAAATCAAATAATATTTCACAATAATTATTATTATTATTAAAATGATTGTGTGCGAGTATTTGTGAATAAGCTTTCTCGCTACAACTAAATATCAACGTAGTGCATTGTACACATAAAATTGCAATTGGGATTGAAAATTCAAACAGAAAAACTATAATTTTGTGTTTTCTGCAAAACGCACTACTCCTTGTGTAGTAGAAAAGAGGAATTTTAAAATTTCATCTTCAACTCTCCTACTCCCAGCACATTCAAGATTATCCATTATGTGTACATACTACGTACTGTAAAGTCTAGGGAAATTCCAAATTCTAAATTCCAAGTAAAATTGAGCGGAGCATCGCCTTTTCTATCTCTGGGTTCTAGTTTCCAGTTTTGAATTCTGAATGTGTAAAATGTAGAATGTAGAACCTAGAATCTAGAATGTAGAGTGTAGAGTGTAGAGTGTAGAAGCTGAAGCAAAGCGAAGCAAAAGTGAGGCTTCACAAGAGAAAATTGGATATGTAACAGGGGATCGCTTAAGCTAACTTACGACAAGAACGTTAATATTATTTGTTAACTACGTATATCTACATTCGAGTATACATTGTACATGTGAGCGAGTGAGAGCGAGAGCTCGGAGATTATGATGCTGAGCACGAGGTTTTTACCAAAACAGAAAATTTCCCATTTGGACCGACAAAAGGCATAAGGCAGGATGCACATAGAAAATCCAGAATCCAGAAACAGAGTAGAGCACCAAAGGAACACGCATAGATATGAAATTCATATCATATCCGTACATTATTATTATAGAGACGGGAATGAATATGAATACGAATACGAACATGAACATGAATTTGAGTAGAAGGGACCAGTAGGAATACAAATACGAATAGGAATAGGAATACTACACACTAGATACTAGACACATTCCCATAGACAGTAGACAGTAGTTGGTACATGTTCATTTTCTTATGACTAAATCCAAAGCTACGGGCTCTGCTGATGAATGAAAATCCAATATATTCCCTGAGAAATGCGGATATCTCTCTTTTATCTGCTAAAGGCTCCACTTACCATCCTGTAATTTCCCAAGACAAGAGTCTACACTCTGCACTCTACACTCTGCAATCAACAGTTCTAGATGTATGATATATATGTGGGTGTATGTATGACAAAAAATTCTAGTCTATAGTCTAAAATCTATAGTGTGTCGTTTATAGTGTACAAGTCTAAAATTCTTGAGCATTGAGCATTGAGCATGCCATTGTTCTTTGTTCCAGTTTGCTCGTTTTCATCCCTCATCATCATCATCATCTTTGTGATTATCGTCGTCGTCGTCCTCGTAGTCCTGCTCTTATGTATACGTGCATATTCTCACTGTGTGTTTAACCGAATCTAGTTAAACTAGAATGCAGAGTTTAGAGTTTAGAGTCTAGAATCTAGAATCTAGAATCTAGAATCTAGAATCTATGTAGTGTATGGGATAAAATGCATTTTTCTTGAATAGATGCACATACATTACATTACACATGTACACTGTACACTGTACACAAGTAGATGTATGGAGAGGAAAAGATGGGAATAAAAGAGAAAGAGAAAGAGGTTTGTTTTAAGGGGAGATTAGAATGAATGTGCACCAAAGGACCATAGAAAATCATATATGCATCTTTGAGAGAAGAAAACCCGTTGTAACCCGTTAAGCCCGGGTAGATTCTGGATTCTAGATTCCTTCCAACATTCTAGCAAGTATTAAGCAAAGGCAGCAAGATTGGTAGAGCGGAGCTCGAGATGGCGAGCAAAAGTAATTTGCATATATCACAGCTAGCACATAATCTCATCCAAAGAGAGAGAGACAAGGAGAGAGAGAAGGAAATACAAAGCTGAACTTCCACTTTCGATAGATTTAAGACTACAAACTCATTTCCAAAATCCAAATCCAAATTCTACTTGTACTTGTACTTTCATCTTCCTTTTCAAACTCAAACTCAAGGTTTGGGAACAGAATTTAGAATCTAGAATCCAGAATCTAGACTCTATCTTGAATGTCCTAGCTGAATGTTTTCATCCGGTAGGAGGCAATTATAGCAGTGCAAATAAACCTTGAAATTCTCCAATTGTCACTTCCTGTCAACGTTTTGAAGATTCCCACTCTGGCATTCGTTATTCCGACTTCTATTTTTTCCATATATTATGTTCCAGTAATTACAATGCCAACAATCAAACAGAGTTGTTTCAGTAATCTTGTGATGTAACAGAGAATATCAAACATTTAAAAAAAACTTCCATATGTTATACACTTTCCTAAAAATATGAATAAGTCTCCTATTTTTCGTCCTGTTCTCCCCCTAGAGTTTCTCAGACTTATTATATCGCATGCAAATGACATGTCTTGTGCAAAAACAATATACGGTGCATTGTACTGTATTCTACTGTATTTGCTTAAGCAATAAACACATGACACTGGACTATGGGGAGCTAAGGAAAGTAAAACAGAAAACGGAAAACGGGGAGGGAGGAAAATCCATTGAAATCCATGGCGTAATGGAGCCTACCAACTACCAACCATAGACCATAGTAATGATTTTGAATTCGTGAATACCTGAAATGAAAGATTACACTTTCTCCCTGTCACTCCGCTTTACTCCAAAGCATAGCACTACAATGCAGTGCATCTATTGCATCCATTGCATCGCATTGTGTTGCACTGAACTATAATATAAAACCGAGGTGTTCAGGACGAACTGTGAATCTTGGGGAGTTTTATGTCAAGAAAAGAGATTGAGAGAAAACCAGATGATCTTCAGTGTTGACTATACACTACAAAAATAGTATACAGTATATACTCTGAACTCTGTGCATTGTTGTAATAGTTTGGTGTTTCAATTTTCAATGTGTGGATCCGAAAGGGAAAAGTAAAATGTACAATGTACACATGCAATGCTATAGAAGTGTACACTGAAAACGGTGTACTGAATACTTATGAGCGAGAAGGAAAACAAGAGGTTGCTCTTTGTCAGATGAAAATTCACAATTCAGAATGACGAGGAGAAAAAGCGGGTGTGCAATGGAGTATATCATATGGATATTATTATGTGCCTTTTCCTCAAAGCTTAAAGCCAGGCAAAGAAAAATAGTGATGGTGATACTAAGACCGGAGACCGGAGACCGGTGACCCGACGGGGGAGAAAAGAATGGAAAAGAATGGAGCAGAATCCAGATTCCAGAATGAAACACATCTACAATCTACATAGCAAGACAATTTTTGTCTCCATCTCCGGAGTTTTGAGTTGTGAGTTATGTCAATTACTTTTTTCTTCTCCCGTCTTCTTTTCTCGTTTTTCGCCTTAAGCAGAATAAACAGACAGAAGATAGAAAAAGCATGGCACAAGGTACATACAAGATACCATACACCAAACACCATACACCATACTTTCAACCAAATGATATGCAAATTTTTGAGTTTTGGAAAAAAGTAGACAGATATTCTTGTAGCAAATCCGTTTCCTTTCCCCCTGCAGACTGCAAACATAAACAAACTGTTTTTGTCCAACAATTTCAGATTCAAAAACCATTTTTAGGGAGGATTTTGGAAAACCAATTTCAAATTTCTGCTCCCCTCTCAAACCTTTAATTTTTCGCCTTTGTCTTTGATCCTACATCTTACAGATTTATAAATATTTTCGTATTCGTATTTGTATTCTGCGTATTCCTTTTACTTTCCGCCTCCGTCTCTAAAATCTAAACAAAAATACCACATAAGGCGACTGACTTAAATGTTAGAATCTTGGTTCTTTGTATCTATGTACAATGTACATTGTACACTGTACAATCCGTTAGTAGAACTGTGTGTGTATTCCTTGGAAATTTGACACGGCACTCCTTTCCTTTCTTTCTTTCTGTTTCTTACCTCAATATTGAATGCTCAATGCTCACATAAATACTCCACCTAGCTTCTTATTACCTTGCGGGTCCTGACAACCCTTTGGCTGTTTTTTTTCTCACATAAATTGTTACTCCTTCATTCCATCTTACTCCTCCAAGAACTCAAAGAACCTGCCCTATAATATAACACAATACAATACAATACAGTGCAATACATTATAATCCACTCACACTCAGTACTCAGTATTATTCAACCACAGTGATGGCAATGGTGACGCGTTAGTCAACATCAACATCAACATTGGAAGCTGATAGAGCAAGAGTGACCAAAGAGAACTCTAGATTCTAGATTCTCCGATTCATTTCCACTCACTCGCTATTTTTTTCTCTATCTACATATTACAACATATTACATATTATACAACAATTCTGACATGCATAACATGGTTAATGTATAATATATAATACATAAGAGCTTGAAATGAAAAAAAAAAACAACATCACATGGTTTATGAATACAAAGAACCAGAATTCTCTCTCTCGCTCGCTCTATGATTTACGTTTATTTTCCGTTTTCCATTTCCACGTAATTTAGAGTTTAATATTAGAGGAAAGTTGAAACAAACTAATGATAGATTGAAGGATAATTTATGGCAATGTTCAAATGTTCAAGATGGTTGAGACTTAAAGCTTGCGTAGGATAAAGCAAAGCAAAGCGAAAAGAGAGAGTCACTCAAACTCTGTTTTGTTTTGTTTTGTTTGCTGCTTGTACGAAATTCAATGACGGTGTAATATCTCATTAGAAAACATAAAATATAATAGCATTTCATTTAAATGGATGGAATTACAGAATCCACTACGTTATTTAGTACTTTGTCCTCGATACCTCAAACTCAAGCTCAAATCCAACCTCAACATCAACATCAACCGTACCTACAGATTTTTATTCTTTGTTCTCCATCCTTTTGCTATTACATTCCAAAGTTATGTACTAAATTTTCAATTCTAAATTCCATGTCGTACATGCTAACTAACTACATACATACATGTCAAATACTGATAATAAGTGTTGTAGATTGTAGATTGCCGATGCAAACAAGTTTCAAAATGACGATTAATTGATGGGGTTGGAAAAGGCAAAAGTATATATAAGTATACACGCATGTAAAATTTAGTAAAAAGGAAAAAAGACGTGATTTTTCTTACTTTTAAATAAAAAAAGGGGGTATGATTTAAGTCATGATTTTACAGACAAAATCACAGATAATTCAACGCAACGGCATGTATAACGATGTACAACGAATCTACGAATTAAATGTTTTCCATTATATATGGCTTCATATGGTACATTAACACAAAACAGCGAGTAAGTAATTATATAGGACCAATTTATTAAAAATCCACAATATCACCAGTAAATGTTGCTTCGTTAATCTGAATCTATGAATTTTGTTTCCCATCATATATGGCTTCATTTGGTGCATCAACACAAAACAGCTTGTAAGCAATGATATATGATACTAATTCATTTAAAATCAACAGAGCTTTTAGTAACATTAGTTTCGGTAATCTGAATCTATGAATTAAACGTTTTACATTATATATATGGCTTCATTTGGTATATCTACCCACAACAGTAAGTAAGTGACAAAATGTGATTCCAATTTACTGAAAATCAAGAATGTTTTTAGTAAACTTACTGTTTATTTTTTTAGAAAGTTTGCCTCACCTTTCGCGCTTATCATTTATTTGTATTTACAATTCAAAAGTTGAGTCAAACTTTCTAAAAAACTAGACAGTAGTTTCACTTATCTCAATCTACGAATTTAATATTTTCCATTACATATGGCTTCATATCACACATGAACACCTAACAGAAAGTAAGTTATTATATGTGAAACCAATTCATTGAAAATCAAGAGCGTTTTTAATAAACTTAGTTTTGGTAACCTGAATCTGGAATTAAATGTTTTCCATTATATATTGGTACATCAACACAAAACAGGTCGTAAGTAACAATATGTGACACTAATTCATTGAAAATCAAAGGTGTTTAGCTTAGTTTCGCTAATCTGAATACACGAACTTAATGTTTTTCATCATACTTGGTTTGATTTGGTACATCAACACAAAACAGCCTGTAAGTAATTATATGGGATATCAATTTATTGCAAATAACGAGTGTTTTTAGTAAAATTAGGTTCGCTTATCTCACTCTGTGAATTTAATGTTTTACATTATACATGGCTTCGTTTGGTACATCTACACACATCAGCGAGTAAGTAACAACATGTGGCACCAATTCATTTAAAATCGACAGTATTATCATTATGTTTGTTTTGCTAATCTGAATCCACGAACTTAATGTTTTCCATCATATATGGCTTGGTTTGGTACATCAACACAAAACAGCGGGTAAGTAATGATTTGTGATACCAATTCAATGAAAATCACGCTTCTTTTTAGTAAACCTAGTTTTGCTAATCTTAATCTGTGAATTTAATGTTTTTCATTATATATGGTACATTAACAAAAAACAGTTGGTAAGTAATAATATGCAATGTAAGTTTATTGAGAATAACAAGTGTTTTTTAGTAAACTTTGTTTCGCTAATCTTAATCCACATATTAAATGTTTTCCATTATATATGGCCTAATTTGGTACATCAACACAAAACAGCGCGTAAGTAATGACATGTTATACTGATTCATTGAAAATCAAGATTGACAGGAAACGAAGTTTTGTGAACATGAATCTACGAATTGAATGCTTTCCAATATCTATCGCGTGTTTTGGGTCATCACTGTGAAACATCAAAAAGCGTTAATATCTTGTACAATTGCTTTCATATTTGACAGTGTCATCATTAATGTGTTAATTAATGATGACAATGTTAATTAATTTGAATACGCGAATCGAACTTTTTGCTTTACCTGTCGTGTCGTTTCTTTTGGCATTTGATTATGTAACAGTTTTTAAATTTTAATGTATATTAGCCTAAATACCAGTTTTTGATTATCAATTAGTACGATTGCATTTAAGGATGACCCCATCACAAAAATGAAATTTGTCTAAATAGAACAATTTTATATTTATGACCTATTTTCTTCAATAAAACATAAAACGAAACTAAATATTATGGCATTTTTGACGTTTTGTACTTTTTGAATTTACGTGGCTTCTGTCTTACGCTACCACACCAGTTTCTAAATTCAAGCTTTCTCGGACTTTGATGACGACAGTGCTTGAATATGATGACCATTCTCGGCTAAAACGGTTTGTCCTTTTGTTCTTGTATTTACTTTAAGATTATGCAATCTGTATTTTATAATTTAACAGTTTATTACATATTGTATTGTTTGGATTACAGAAATATGATCGTGTTGAAACCGGTCACCTTTAGCCGTTTTTACAAAAATAAATTTTATAATATTTTCTTTTTTTCTATCTATCTATCGATTTTGTAAAAGACTATGACCTTTAGAATTTCCTTTTTGGATATTTTTCTGTCAGTCTTATACGTACGGAATGGAAAATAAATTGAAAGCTGATAAAACTTTAAAACGTTGTGCAAATGTTTACTTCGCATGTATCATTGTCATATTTTGTGGTACGTTCAACCCCGCGGAAGTCCCAAAGAAGGTTTACAAATTATTCAGTAAGTATCAAACCGTAAACTAAATTTCAAAGCATTGTAAGGTACCTAATACTGGACACAAAAGTTTCATGGTGTTGAAAACAACAACAATTCTACACATCAGTCCCATCTTTTGACACCCACTTTTCTGACACCCACTTTTGCGTGCTCACTTTTTAGGAAGCGAAGCTGACTATTGTAATCGTCGTGTCTGTAAACAGATTGAATACGCTTCGCGTCAGCTTCTAAAGTAGCCATCTAGCGGACATATTTAGAACAAGGTAGTGACGCTTCATCTACCAGACATATTTAGAACTTTTAGTGGCACCACCTAGCGGGAAAATTTTTAAACTCAAGCGGACAAGTTTATTATGTTCGGAATTCATAAGAATTTTGCAGTAGTGGTTTTGAACCTGGGGCAAAATGAGATTTTAATAGTCAGCTTCGCTTCCGGAGCCTAAAGCATTTATGCTTTCTAGGCGATATAAAATCGTCCCGAAGTGAGGATTTTTACCTTTATTTACAGGTTGAACAACATTTTTGAATACATTTAAACCCTTAGCAAAGTGTTATTGTCAGAACATTTGGCAGCCAAAAGTAAATAGAATTATAAGATCTAACTTAACTAACGTCTCTATGCCTAGTCGAAATGAGTTCTTTTTCATAGGCTGGTTTCTACACCAAAATGAACAGGTTTAGCATGCTGTGTTAAATTGTCAAATATTTTGCATTTTACTGGAGAAAAAGTTCTTATTAATCGTTATAACAATTAAATAAATGTTTAGATTCTTATTATACATTCATTTGAGTGGTTTCGATCCTTCGATTACGTTTTACACTCTTCAAAATATAATTATAAGAATGGTTACATTGCTTACAGTTCAAAACAGGAAAATAAAAAACAAATTCACAAATTAGTTAACTAAGAATGCATACAAGTGACATGTTGAAGAAGAATAGTTGTCTTACATGTAGTTGAATTCCCGTGTGCATTGATCATAATATTGGTCATGATAGATCGGGAGAGTCATTATCCGGATCTCACAAGTCACAAGTCAAGTCTCACATCTACATCGACATTGCTGTATCTATTTATGAGGTAGGAAATGGCAGTTGGCAAGCATTAGAGTGACTTGGCTCAAAGTCGGTGGATTAGCCGGATGAAACGAATGGGAATTGCTCTGCTTTTTCTTTGGAGCTCCTTGTTATTTCCAGTCACACAGCACAGTGATGGCATTTAATAGTGGATGGTCGCAGATTATATATTGTGCCATACTGTATTTGATTTCGGCCTCTTTTCGCTCTCTCTTCAGCTCTAAACTCTCAACTCTCACTCTGCTAAAATATAAACTGAAAACCAAAGCAAATACAAATACAATAAACCGAGGACCGAGAATTTTAAAAGTACTTATCTAAAGCCTAAAATTGTAGGGAACACAGTACAAAGTAGATGCATTGCAAATGTGAAATGTGTAGGTGGACTAAAACACAATGTATTGAAAAACGAAAATTACTTACCTCCAGTTTCCAATATTTCAGCCGGTATCTCCGAGAACAACAACAACCCGCGTCCGCTTTCCACATGGACGGCTTTCATTTACTTCCTGGAATTTTCAAATCTTGCAGAGCTGTGACTTTGGACTGCTCTTTGGACCTGCAAGGCAACGATAATGTTATTTATGGTGAATAACGGCTAACGACCATCATCAAAACTGATCCATAGACGGTACAAAAAGCAATGACGGAGAAAAGGAGAAAGCCTTCGCCATTTTCATTCTCAATTCACAACACAACACAACAGGAAGAAAAGGAAGAAGCCTCTACTGTAGATTCCTTTGCTTTGCTCCTGCTTCTTTAGATTTTGGATTTTGGATTTTGCCAATGAGTTTCTTAACGACTTCCATATCGCACGCACCAACGATCTTTCAGTTATTACATTATGATTACACCAGGCTCTATAATCTGTGTGTGTATTCTGTGTATTTCCTACCGCCGTTCTCGGCATTCTAAATTCAAAATCTAAATCCAAATAATCCAAATCACCTCATGCATAAATACCTAATGTCCCATCAAAGCTGAATTTCAGCTCAATCTCAGTTCAATTCAACAGACTTAAGTATCATGATCACAAGGAAATAGGAAAGAATTAAGGAGATATCAAGAACATCAAGATGATGAAGCAAAGTACCTACAGAACATCATGCAAGATCCCACAAAGTCAAATGCAAATGTGTACATTGTGAATTGTGCATGTATCTGTACGAGGTACGAGTGGATGTGGAGAGTCATCAAGTGGGAAATAAATGGTGAGGTAAAAGTAATACAAATAGGAGAGTCAAGATTCAAAAGTCTATCATGTTAACGACTATCTTCAATCTACAATCTACAGCCTACAAGGACTTTTAATCCATCCATGCATTAACAAAGGGAATCCGGATCCGGATTCAAATTCCAATTCAAATAGTAAACTCCCTCCCCAAACCCCAAACCTCAAGCCGCTCCTCCCCTTTGCTAGCAAAAGAAAAGGATCCAAACATGATCCTCATCATGTTTGGAAATTTAATCTATTTTAACCCCAAAAGTTTGTTCTTTTCTATTGAGGATTTTTCGATTGCTCCCGCCCGCAGCTGGTAGTGTACAGTGTACAAGTATGAAAGAAACGTGAACCCTGAAAAGCAGGAGGAAGTAACGTTTTAATATCGAGAATCGAGAATCGAGAGATGAGGACTGAAATTTCCCCAGTTTCCAATATAAATTTACCAATCATATTGGTATTCTCAAGAACCTTTTGTAAACCGAAAAAGGCGTATAATTCCATTTGGAATGATGCAACTTTGTTAGGAATGAGAAAAGTTGGTTCATATAATTTCAGAGATGAGGGGTTTTCAGTTTCCACGTATGGGGTATGGATTCACAAACACATACGAGCTACGAATCCACAATCCTCAATCCAGAATCCACAGTTTTCTTTCCAGACGGTCTATTACAAACTTTTGTCCTTTACTTTTTTGTCTATTTGGCCCTACCTATTGAAAGACGAAGAAAGAAGAAGAAACTTGAAAAAGTGAAACTTTTCCAACCTGACTTTCCTATTTGTATTTTTCTGGATTTCCAGAGTCCAGGATCTAAATTCTCTCCCACTGGATCCCATGCTTTTACATTCTGAATTTTACATTCTACATTCTGCACTTGTATCTGTGTACTTTGTGCGTGATAGAAACCAAACAGTGTAATTTTTTCTTTGGTATTTCATACATGGTACTGTAAAAGGTATTGCTGTATTGCACAACTCATAGTTTTTCTTCTTCTCTTTCCCTCATCTTGTTCTTTTTGTTCCAATGTTTCTTTTTTTATCCTTTCTAGTATTTTTTCAGGTCTGTGTACTTTGGACGTTTGGAGTTGGAGTTGGAATTGAATTGAAAAAGTTTTTCGGTCTCATCTAATGGTTTCCCAGCTGTCCATTTGACGCTTTCTCCGAAACTCTAGTACATTCTAGTATATTCTAGTATAGCGTGTACCGTAGTGTGGTTCTTTCGTCTAGCTTGTTTTCGTCTTCTCCCTGCTTACCAGGAAAATCGGTAGGGTATCATTCAAGCTTATCCTCAAAATACTTTTACCAACTTTTTCTTATTCTTTTTTCTTCAATTGAGACGTTACAAATGAAAAAAGTTGGTATTTCCTTTTTGTCTACAATCTGCAATCTGCAATACTTTTGCTTTTCTCCTAGTTTGTTTTACTTGTTGTTTTTGTTCTTGTTCTTTTTCTATTAGCCTAAGCCTGACCTTTACAGAATTATCCACATTCTACATTCCACTTTTCAGATCCCACATGTTTTTATCCTTTTATGTACTACAATTTACAATCTACAATAATATCAAACAGACACAAGGTTTTCAAGGCACAAAGTAAATTAATTATTTTTCTGAAGTCTGCAATCTAGAATATTTAGTACTCAGAGTAATTAGACATTTAATCAGTCATTTAAAATTCCCACATTTCTGCATATTCCAAGTAGAAACGAGATACTAGAAACACGTATTCATTTTTTAAACCGTGATTTTCATATCATCTTCAATGTGTCGGTCTACACGCTACAATTCTAAATCCTATCTGTGTAATAGCAAAACCTTGAGAATGTAGAATCAATTCAGTTGTGCTCAAAGTTTCCCGTTTTGCGAATTTCGATTAGAAACAAGGAAAATAAAAAGAGCACTCAAAGAAATTAGCCAGCAGTAGCAAGTTCAAGGTAGACACTGTAAATTGTGCATTGCGCAAATAGAAAGAAAACTGCCTGGAATCACATGCACATATCGCTTTCGTGTGAAATATCTAAAATCTAAAAGTCTGCAGGTAGAAACAAAACAAAAGAAACGTCACAGCAACTCAACTATGTCAATTCAAGTAGTATATAGTAAAGAGAATGGACATGAATTCTAGATTCTAGATTCTAGATTCTAGAGAAATTTGGAGGTGACGGAAACAGAAATATCCTTCTGTCAGTCTATAGCTATGATCAGATAGATACGCTTTGAGTTTTGAGCTTTGAAGTAGAATAGCAGAAAAAATACAAGGAAGAAAAAGACGTTGGAAACTACAATTGGGATTTGTAACGGTCTGGGATCGCCATCAAAGTCTAGAAAAACGAGTTTGCACTTGATTGATTCCATGGAAAAGTCCAGTGGTGATATCGCTCTCGTGGGATCAATTTTTGATTTTTCTCTTTCTTTTCTTTCCTTCACTTCTCCTTCTTTTTACTTTACTTTTGTCCCTTTTCACTTTGACTTTGTATTTTCTGACTTTCTGACTTTTCTACAAAAAAAATAGAAAAATCAGAAAAAGCAAGATGAAAAGAACCGGGAGACTTTTTTAGAGTTGTATTGTCTCTTTCTGGATTTTGTATTCTGTATTTTTCTAGCATCGCTTGCAATCCAATTCACAATTCAATAGATTCGTCTCTCACTGGAAAAAGAAGAAGAAAAGCAGTCCAAACAAAATAATGGCAACCGCCACAACTCACGTACTGCAAAATTTATTTTAGCGTTTCCTGTTTTCTTTCCTTTTCTTTTGGGCCTGTGTACTGTACAATGTACAATGAAGAAAAGTGCAGGATTTTTCGTTCTATAGATTTTGACATGTTCTCTTGTTTTTTCTTGCATTTATAAAACAAAGGTCAATTTTACAACAAGGCAACTTGTTTAGTAGTATCGCAAGCTTAATCATTTTGGAATTCCAAAATTGTACTTGTTTTAATAAACTTAGTAACATGGATTTGCACTGCAGAATTTTTGCATCTTTTATCTGCATCTGTTCATTCAAAAAATACGAGGTTGTACTCAACCAACTTGTGCTTTTAAGTCTTAAATGTTTACAACAAGTTTGATGGTTGATGGTTGATCGAGTTGATTGCATGTGCAAGGCTTAATAAAAAACGTCAACTTGATCAAGTTCATCATGTAGCATGGAATAATGGAATATGGAATAAGTTAAAATGAAGAAAGCAGAAATGCATCAAGTAATGTAGGATTGACGAGGAACATGTACGTGATAAATGAAAATGATGATGATTATCAGGATGTTTCCTGATCAAATTTACTAGTCGTAGTACATTGTAATAATAATGACAGAAATGTGGTAGGTCGTAAAGAACGGGTGAAAGACGATGAAGAATCAAGAATGAAAAATGAAGCTGCCACATTGCTCGTATTTATGCGTATGTATACAAACTACAATCTAGAATCTAGAATCTAGAATCTACGGTCTACACATCATGTGTTTCTTATTCTTATTCAAGTGTACACAATTATTTATGTGTGGATTCGTAGTGGAGGGAGTTGAAAGTCAAGAGTCAAGAGTCGAGACTCGAGAATAAAACTGCCTATACAAGTTGATTTTTTTAGTCGAGGATATGCACATTGTACATTGTACACGATCCTCATCTTTGTAGATACTGGGCTTCGGCTTCGGATTCAGAGCCAGACTATGATTGGTTATGGTCATCCAAAATCCAAAATGAGAAGGAATCCAGCCTGGGGCTAGGGAGTCATGAATACCAATGAGAATGAAATAGGAGTGTGAACTAAGTGGGATACAATTTGAACAGTTAAACATTTGAACGAACCAAGTTCGAGGCGAAGCAAAGTTCAGGCTAGTCCAGTGAGAAACAAGTTCAAGTCCACCATTACTACAACAAGAAGTTTTCAGGAACAGAAAATAATAATAATAATACTCCTTCGTCTTCTTCTTCTTCTTTTCTATTTTATGATTTTGAGCATTTCTCAAGACTTCAGGGTGTTCCTCTATTCATTACATGTGAACATTGAATGGTTTTGACTTGAAGCAACCGAGCCGAGCAGAGCCGAGTCAAGTATGTAACATGTAATATGTACATGGATAAATACATAAACTAGAAAACAATAGCCCTTCATTCGTACATTTTACAAATTCAAAAGTGTGTATCAAAGTGTATGTACTGAATTCGGCCAACGGTTTCGGTTTCGACATCGGCTTGGACTAAATAAGAAGACAAAAGTTTTTCACTTGCCTGACCAGCCAACAGCCAACAGCCAACAGTCAGCCAACCAACGACGGGATGGCGATGAAGAAAAAGACCAAGATATACATATTTTGTACACAATGCACCATACACAAGGTAGGAGAATCTCGTGGCTTCTCACTATTTCCCTCCACTGGGCTCTTCTCCAATCTCCCATCAATTCCCACTGGTACTGGCTAGTCCAAGAACACAAGAAACTTCATTGTACCTTGTACATTGTACATGGATGTTCTTGGTGCTTCGTCTCTTGTACACTGTGTACATCCTATGTCTTTTGATCATGGCAGACCACATTCTATTCACAATTCACACAAATTTTTTAGTCTCATAAATTTACAGGTGTTCTCTCGAAGGTTGGTCAGATACTAAATTTATTTTTTTCTCCTTCTCCACTGGATCTGACTATCTACGTCGGACGTCGGCCTACCTTTTGAGAATCTAAATCTAAACCTTAACTATGTACATGTCAAAATCTAAAACATCTTGTAATTTCCTACACGTTTAGCTTGTACTATAAATATTCGATAGATCCTCCCATTCTAAATACTGTACCAAATAGAAAATAGAACATTGAAAAAAACAACAACATTTCAAAATGATACGCCAAAATCCATCCAAAAATGATTTGGGGAATTCGTCCATGTTGAGAGTTTTGTTGCTTTTAAAATTTTGAATCTTGAATCTTGAATCTTTCATTAAATGCCGTTTACAAAGCTGTTAAAATTGTATCTAGCTAATTTTTTTACCTTTAGTTGTGAAATTTCTTCTACGTTTCGTCATTTTCAAACCGTCCGTTCCTTCATTTCAGTAAGGAACCTGAAAATACAAATAAAAATAAGCGTGTTTTACTCATCAAGTCCATTTTTTATTTAAAATGATACATTTTATCTATTGGCACAAAAAAGATGTATACGTTTTTGAAATTAATGTAGTAAAAATAGGAAAAAAAAAAAATGATCAATATGTGGAATGAAAATAGGTGGAAAAAACTAAAGGATGATGATGAGATAGATAGAATGATAAAATGTAGTGTAGTTTGTGATTACGGAGGGAGCACATGGTGCAAGGCCCCGCGTTAGATAAAGAGTGACAATAATATGATTATAGTGTAGTTTTTTTCCACTTTAATTCCATGCGCTATTAGAGAAGATAATCTTTTTCAATTATAATGATGACAACGTTTATTGCCAGGACGCTCCTCTCGATCCTCTATCCTCGATCTAGATGTGGCTGTAGATGAAGATGCGGATGAAACGGAGCGGGCGACGGCGACCAAAATGAAAAGTTGATGAGGAAGAAAGTAAAAAGCCTGGATGATTTTGAATGTGTTAATGTACATTACCAAGTATAGAAGACGTATCTATTTTTTGTGAGCTAAACAGACATGGTGTTTTTTTCGCTTGGATGAATACCATTTTGTTCCTTCTTGTATACATTCTAAATTGTATGTGTAGAAAGTGTACGTTGTACATTGTACATTGTACATACTGACAAGTTTTAAATCCTGTGTATGCATTACATAGTACAAAGGTGCTAAAGTAAAAGGAAAAAGAAAGGACAAAAAATGATAGGATTCGTCCATCAAAAATTTGATGGCCTCGTAAAGTTTACGTTATGCTCCACGTTATGCTTTTACACAAAGTCTATTAGATGCGAAACGGTGTTTTTCTGTTTTTTCCGGGTTTCCTTCTCATCTTTTCCAGCACCCCTTTTTCTAGTGGTTAGTTGTTGACAACGGGTTTAAGTTCAGGTTTGCCTCTTGTTTCTGGTATCCATTCAAAATTAATGTCTTCCGATCCTTCTCGCCTCCGTTGTACTGCTAAGAAGTTTTCTCGAAAGCAGGTGTTTACAAGTTTACAAACAATTAGTGAGTGTAATATGACACATAAATAATTCATTGCCCCTGTTTTTTTGTACCACAAGTCAGAATTCTGCGATGTTTTGCATACAGCATACCGTACACCCTACAACGCCACAAATATCTATAATCTACAATTTTTCGTCCACCAGAGCAAATTTTAAGTAGACCAAAAAACACGTAGCTTACAAAAGTACTACCATGTACTGTACAATGTAGAATGTAGAACCTTGACATGATGATCAAACGGAAAGGTGGAAACATTGAAAACTGACACGGAGAAATGACGACAAAGTACGAAAAGTGTGGATTCTGGATTCTGGATTGTAATACAAATGCACATTTCCAAGTGACTAAAGCTAAAATGTTACAAAAATAAGTTTGCTGATGAAGCTGAAAAAACTAGTTGTACAATGTACAATCTACAATGTCTGTCGCTGGAATTCTGAGTTGCTGGCTGAGAATTGATAAAAGTGGCAGAGAAGATCATTAATGTGAATTAGTTGGAACTTGGAGCGCACAGTGAAAATTCTGTAAGATAGCACAGCATATAATAATGTTTAATGGAGGAAGAGACCGAAAGAGAGCGACAGGAGAGCGAGAGAGAGAGTCAAATAGATCCAAATAGTCTCGTCACCCATGAGAAATGATCATGGGAATTTTTTCACACCAAAAAATTTGGTGGAAGCGAGCGACTTTGCTCATTTCCTGTCACATAGAGCTCAAATTTATTTTTGCAACTTCAACTCTTTTCTCTACTCCGTTTTCTCTCACAAAGTCTAGAAGTCTAGAAGTCTAGAGGACTAAAAGACTGGAAGTCTGGTAAGTTACTTCTTGCTCCTCTATTTCTGCATACTTAGATATTTCCCAGCTCAAAAGCTGTATTCTCCATTTTCCATTCTTGCAATGAAAATGAAGAAAGGGAAAAAGTTGCAGGAAAGATGTGTTGAAATTTTTGGAAAGTCAAAGGAATTAGTAGAATCTAGAATCTAGACTCTTGCTTGCCTTTTCACTTTGGTTTGGTTTGGTTTGTGGGTGATGTGGAAGATATGGTAACAATGAGATGACACTCGCATCCGCTCCCTTCCCCTTCTTCTTGCTCTTTCTCTTCCTTTTTCCTCTACTTCTTGTCTATTTCTTCTTGTCTGCTTGGATACTTTTTCCACAGATAGTTCAAGTTCTAATCGTAAGTTGTTAGCATGTGCAATGTGCACATAGATAGATACATATTGTGTGTGCTCTATTCCGCCTCATAGATATCAGTTCTCGCTCTTTTCCCTTCTCACTGGCTCTGGCTTCGGCTCCGTCTTCGACTTTGCCTTACTCGGGTGTCTTGGTGTCTTGCATTTTTTTCTCGCCATAAATTCTCCTTATCTTGTCTTATGACCCTCCCGAATCCGGGTATTCTCTCTTCTTTTTCTTCTCTCCAAAGAATTTCAGAGTCAACTAAAGTAAAGGAGAGGGAGAGAGCGAGGCGAAAACCCGAAAGCCGAAAGCGAAAAGCGATGACATTCATATCCCTGGAGAGAAAAATGGGACTACTTTTGCCCTTCCCTACATAGACAATCCCAAGCCCAGCCAAACCCAAGCCCAGCCAAACCAAGTCGGGCCCAGGACTTTGCTCTTCATTTCTACATGCACACATGCATACGGATACACGTACATTTGTATACAGGCATGTCCATGTACATTCTACACTTTATATTCTATATTGGACGTGTATAAAATAGAGTAAGGAAAACGGAGAAAGGAAGAAAGTTTGGAAAAAACTACCACCAAACCAGCCAACTAGAAACTACACAAAGAAAAAGGAGAAGAAGGAGAAAAAGGAGAAGAAACTATCCAACTTCCGTTTTTTTCTTGTGCAAAAATTTCTCTCATAAATTAAAAGGTCCGTATTGCTACTATGAAGGAGCTATATGTATTTCTTCTTCGTCTGTTCCTTCTTCATCTCGGAGGAAAAAAACTTAATGCACCGCCAGTGAGGCTATAAAGTATAAAGAATGGAGAGGAAGAGAAGGAAACGGCTCGAGTCCATTACCAACATAAATCGTATAAAATAAAATAGACTTTCCAGAATGGTTTCTATAATTCAACCCTTTTCTCTTCCTTCTTTCTTTCTCTAGTTTCGTTAGTACTATCTTTTTTCCTTTTCCCGTCTTCCTCTTTCCTTCCTTCTTCCTCAGACAGAAATAGTGGCTGACGAGTGTTTTTTTGCTCGAGTCTCTAGCCTCTAGTCTGCAGTCTGTATTCTGTAGTCTGTAGTCTGTAGTTGCCATGTGCTGTCCTGTCCTGTGCTTGTGTAATGGAGATAGTGAGGGTTTGACTGGAATTTAGTATAAAATATGTGCAGTACTTGTATGTTTACAAAGTCTACTTGTACATACTACAAGATGAAAATAGGGACTGCATATACAATATACGGTAATATACCATACAGTGTGCATTGATATATATGAGTGTAATATATGAAGTTGAGCGTAGAGTAGTTATAGATTTCTAGACATGTAGAATGTAGATACTTTTCAATTCATCTCATGACCTATCAAGTCGGAGCAAGAAGCACTCCGTCTTCACTTAATGTTCTCTCTTGCTCCAGGCTCGAGGAAAAGTCTGCCAAACGACTTATAAAAAGATGGAGAGAACTAGAATGTGACTTGTAGAATTGGAGATTGGAGAGTTGTAGAATTGCACAAATTCTGGAAATAGTGGAAATACGGATACGGATATCCTATAAATATTGTTTATAGGGCAAATTCAAACTCAAACTCAAACTAAAAGTTTAAGTGAAGTCTCTTTGATTCTCAACTCTCAATGTTCAATGCTCAATTCTCAAAGCATTCCCTTTTGACTCAATTCACCATCTCCATTTTCTGTAGTATATTCCGCTCTCTCTGTCTCTATCTCTGCTTTTGTTCTTTTTGACTATCTTGTAGTTTCAACGTCCTCATCGCAAAGTCAGACACTAGACACTAGACACTAGACACTAGATACTAGACACTAGTTTAACTTTAAGCTGGTTTTGTTCTTAAATTGTATAATATACAGAAGTAGAGTCTAAAATTTTGATTTTCATGCTGTATACTATATGCACATTTTTAGATCGCGTGCTGTTTGCTGTTTATTGTTTATTCAACTGATGCAGGATGCATGTGAAATATAGCCACTTTCAACAATTTGTACAGTAGTCAACTTTTCAGGATTTCCGAACCAATGTTATTTATTTGTAGGAAAACATTGGAATACAGAGAAAGAGTTAAAATGACAAAATGCACCCAGTGGAATTTATGCCATGTGACGATTTATCAGTATTTTAAAGTCAAAAGCCAAATGTCAAAATGCCAAAACGCACTTCCGTTTCCGTCTTTAGAAGTTGGAATCAAAACCAGTGTTTTATGATGGGTTTTTTATTCATACTTGATACAGCACCGCACTCACTATACGTACTATATACTTTGCACATGTATTAAAAGTTTATTTTTCTTGTGCTTGTTCCCTACTTTCTATTTCCTATTTTCTATAGTCACAATTAGTACGATGACAAGCGACGACGATAGGCTCTGCACTCTGCATGTATACAGCAGAACTGTAACAAACAACAACAATGATAGAAAGAAATGATTAAGTGAATTCAGAGGATCGTGGATACCGTGAACGTGCGCCTACAATAAAATTTTTAATAACTTTTCTATTATGATTTTTATTCGTATTGAATACTGAATCATGTACAATCTACTTTATTCATTGATCTACTCGTAGAAAGCGACAAAAGAGGAACAAAAGAGACAAGTTGTGAACAATATTGTTCATGTTCTCGGGCCTCGGCCAACGTGATCGATTATGGCAGTATATACAAGTTCATTTATTTGTTCACATACTTTATTTGGATCGGATGAGAAGGAAAACGAGAGAGGGAGACTGGGATCTGAAACCAAATAGACATTTTGGCTTTCGTACTCATTGTATTTTGTTGAATAGAAAAATAATAAAATACAATGGTGATGGTGGGCAAACACACTCTCATACGCTCTCATACAACAGACAACATACAAAATACAAATGCAAAACAAATAGTACTAGTCTGGTTTTGTTTGGTCTGGTTCGGTTGGTGCATCTCATTACACAAATACAATGAGACTTGACGATCTCTTGCAAAAATATCTGTATTTCCATGTAGACAACTTTTATGATGTATCTAAAAGTTGTAAGTATTCGTGTTATAATACATATAACAGGAACACTGCGCTGAGCACCCATTCACAATGGCATTGGCATTGGCATCCCTTTTTCTAGCTTTTGTTCATGACGAATGAAAAATTAATTTGATACATTTTAGACTCATGTCACAAGGAAAAACAATGCAGACGAATAGATTTTGTAATAAATTATCCATATTTTGGATTTTGGATTCGGTTCTCATATTTTACATGTATTTTCCCACTGATGGATTTTACATGTAGCTTTTATAAGTACTAGCTCATTTCAAGTATGTGTAAAGTTGAAAGAGTCCGTGACCAAAATTATTATTCAACTCGGTAAAATGTGCATGGAGAATCAAGAATCAACGGCTATTGTAATCCTCCCTCACAAAATTGACCAGCTATAATAACCTATAATAAATTGAGTGTAGAGTCTAGACTACCACTGCACTGTTTGGCTTGGCTTGGCTTGGGTTGGATTGGTGGGAAAACCGATGAGAGAATAAAATTCAAAATACGTTTTACCAGTAGTCAGAAAGTCTATAATCTATTATTTGTAATGCACTATGTTGTGTGTTCACACCACGTATTTCCACATGCACAATGCATACATAGTATTATATATTGTGTATAACATGACAACTTAATTCTCAATGTGAATGCATTCTCTTGAGATTTTTAATTTTCATTCGATACGGTTTTCAAGTGGATGATACGCTGCAATTGCACTGAGACTCAACTACTTTAGTACCAACTACCAACCAATTTTACATGCTATGCTTTGATGTGGTATAGTTCGTTGTTGGTTCAAGTGTAATCACAATAGTCGTAAGTCGTAGTGATAAGTGTTACGAAATGCAAAATGTAACGTCATAATTTACACACTATCATCATCATCATCATCGATGGATGGACCAACTGAACAACCGAACAGCCAACCAGCATCAGCATCATCATCGTCATCAAAGCAAATCGTTCACACTGCATGCAAAGGGTGAGAACTTGTTCTAGTTCTATTTATAGTTCCGCACATTCTTTCAAATGCTGACAGAGGGACGGGACAACTCTCAATCCATATCCAAAAGGACGCTCATGATGGCGTAAAGAGGGGGCTTTCAGGACTTTTACAAAGATTCGACACTCACCAGCACCAATCAAGCTCCTATCCATTTTTATTTCATTACACTGAATTTGATAATACATCTAGAATCAAGCAAACGCTATGACTGAAAATAGGAACGGTCAGCATTGGTTACCATGGTATTTAATAATGTACAGGTAAAACTGTCATGATTTCTACTACAGAAAATAGAATAGAAAATCAATAGCTTTTATGTAAATATGATGTAAATCACAACAACTTTATTAAAACCTTTTTTTTACTCTAAAGATATATGTAGTGCTTTTACTTACATTTGCTACTGTATTTGAAGACTAAAGACATAAATAAAGGAGCAGTAGTCATAATATGAAGTTCTATGAGTTTCTATTTCCATTTCTATGTCTATTTCTCCATTTAGCCATTTATGATGTGAGTATCTGTCAGATTTTAAAATGGTGTGAAAGTGTAGTTAAGCTCAAAACTCAGGCAGTATGACACATGCATGTAGATTGTAGATACTAGATGCTAGATACCTCCGTACAAACATAATAATAATAATAATAATAATGTACAATAATGTTCTACACATTTCTCATGAAACTTTTCCCTGTTTACAGTGCAAGTGCATGTATACATATATGCATGTATGGATGTTTGGATGTATGAATCTATGGTTGTGGTTGTGGACATGGACAGATACATGAATGACAAATGTTTTTTTAATCCTCAAAAGTGTTATCTTAATGAGCACTCAGAGTATCTTTTACAAGGAAATAATAATTTGAAACGTCGTCCAGTTCCCATCATACTCGGTTAAATGTTCCAAACTCGACAGTAAAAGAAAGCAACAACTACCAAAAAACCACCACCACAAACAAACATACGTACACATGTATGCCTATCATTTATGAGTAGTCAGTAGTCGTAGTCAGCTACCATCTACATACGCATTTACTACATAATATGTACAGTGTACACTGTACTAAACAATCTCAAACATTTTGTTGCCAGAAACCGTAACAGTAACGGCAAAAGTATGGAGTATAGAGATATAGGCTCTAGACTCTAGACACAAACTATACATGTATTTATGTACATAGGTAAGCACAACAGAAGAGAAAAGAGAATAGTCATCGTCATCGTTTTCATCTTCTGCCGCCACCATTGCATTCACTGTACTTTGTACATTGTACATACTACATACATAAGCCAGCCAGTTAGAAGAAGTAAAAATAAAATAAAACTCAAATGTTACTCAACTTGACGGAATCTCCAAAAACACTAAAGTCCCACATAACCGTATACAGAATACCTATTACATGTGTACATATTTCAGCGTGGTTGTACTCCCGTACAAACATATTTGAATGCAAGTACACAAGAATCTAGAATCTAGAGACGAGAGACGAGAGACTAGAGATCATTTGGGGAAACAGTAAGTATTTACTGAACTATCATTTAAGAACGTCACCAGATCATAATGCACGGAGGTAAACCATCTACTTTTCTATTGTTCGAGTTCCCAGCTTCCAGTTTCCAGTTTGTATGTGGGCATGCATATGAAATTGTCTCATTTTTTCCTGTGTATTCCTGTATATAGTACACTGCACACATTGCATATTCTTACTTGTACTTGAATCTCGTATTTAGAAATATCAGAAAGAAATTCTCCCTCACGTCAACGCATTCAAATAGTTACTGAGAACGCATGGAGGAGAGTTTGAGTTTGTTGTTGCTGTTGTTTTTGTTGTTGGTAGGTAAGTTTGGAAAACTTGAGACTTGAGAGAGAGCACATAGATGAGACTGTGGCTGTCAACTATTACCCTGTGCAATAACATGGCTAAAATGACCCATTTGCTCCTGTATACGATCCCATTTTTGAGGCTATAACAATGCATGATGATTTAGACGCACTGTTCTTTTCACACTGTCTCTCTCTCTGTTTATCTCATTCACTCTTCACCGCATCCCTCTCATGTATGGATAATGGATACTATTTACACGTAGTACATGGAACATGGATGTAAATAAATATACTCGCAGGAATATATTGTCTTGCTCTAATCCACGTCATAAGTTGTCTAACTCACATATTCTCATATGTAATGGATATTTTGATACATATTTTCATATCTAAACATGTACAATGTACAATGTACAATGTACAGCCACTTATTATTTTATTTTATTTACATACGTACACTTATTTGACAACAGGCAACAACAAATGGAACAACACAAGAAGCAAGATGCAAGACTTGAGAGTATCTATATAGATCGAGCAATCTCAGGTGTACAAGTTGGAAGAGTGAAGAAACCGTCACCATCAACTATAAAACTATGACTATGATGATATTGAAACAGTTTCGACTGATGATGATGATGATATGTAATCCGATGGGTGTGTGTAAATGTGATAATGTACTCAAACTAAATTTGCAAAGGATTGAACAATCGTTTGCACCACTTTGCATGAAAACAAACAAAACATGCATCAAAAAAAGCACTGGATTTTTACTTATTTTTGTAAGCATGCGTAGTAAGTATTAAAAAATTACCTTGAAAAAACTAATGATCCCGTTGTACACAGACACAGAAAAAACATGGACAATAGACACTGGAAAAAAATGTAAGAATCTTAAACGTGTGAAGTTTAGAGATGCACTTCAATTTAATAATATAACCGATTACACACAATACTCAATACTGCACGCTTAATTATAAAACTATTCAAAATTTTAAATCAGCACCAATTTTCAAATTCATTTGCCCACAGTAAAAAATCAACACAAATTCACTTTCTTCCTTTGATCTAGTTACTTGGCTAAGACTGCAGTTGTTAAAATTTTATTCCAGTGGCTTATTCAAGAGAATGTGTCTGCAACCGAGTCGAAATGAAAACTAAGGACAAAAATTACGTGAATGGAATGTTACGCCACTGAAATGGATTGAATTGCATAATGTTACCTAACCCTAAAATCTTGGTCATAATCTATTGACAGATTTAAGAGATAGGAGGACTTTTACTGTATTTTTCTCTGTCATTCCATTTGTGTTCATTGTGTACCCAAGTCCAAGAAAGATTAGAATTATTTGTAACTGTAACTGTAATGCTCATCATTTCATGTAATAATGTACCAAGCAGAGCAAGCTGAGAGGGGTACAAAATCCAAATGGTCGATTTGTAATATGTATTGGAATTTGGAATGTTCTCATCCCTCAAACTAGAGCTAAAGCATCTACAGCCTACAATCTACAGCAATACGGACATTACACTCAAATCTGTGTCAACTGTCATATAGATTTATGTCATCTTTATTTTGGGACTATTTCTATAGATAAGTACACGTATAGTATGTATTCGCTCTTCTCCAAAGCTTGCTTTCTGAGTTGTAACTTGTGAGTAGTTGAGGAAGAAAAAAGAGTTTTCCGTAAAGGTAAAAACCATCAAAAGAGAGTAAAGAGAAAAAGAGACAAAAAGGTAGTGGAGAAATAATCAAAAATAGGTCACATCTCTACCTCTGTCTTTCTCACTCTTCAAAATGTAAAGGAATCCCTCCCGTCGTCAGCTCTTTTTAATGTATCAAAATCTACTGTACTTGTTTATTTGACCTATTTTTGGATTTTTGGATTCTACATGCTACATGTTCCAGCTCTAGTTTTTCTCCTTACCTGTCCAGCCGAACTCCAAGTGTGTACAGTATACATCGTGCAGTACATAAATAGATCCATAAGGACATCTCAGTTCCATCGGCAATTCCAATTCCAGTAGGCTGTAGGGATGGAGAGGTGAATTGAGGTGTGGGACTTTCCTTTCCTCCTCTCTTTTTTATTGTCCTCCCTTTTATGGCTGCCATCATAATCACCTAACTGTTAACGTCTTTTTTAGTCCAGATATCTTTATAAACAAGCCAAACTAAAATCACACGGTAAGCTCAAAACTCAAACTTAGCATGCTCAATTCACATAACGGATTCTTTCCTGAACAGAGACAGTGGTACGAGTAAAAACCGTAGTCAAAGTCAAGTACAAAAAAAAATGAAAATTCGTCTCATGATGAGAAACGAGAGATTTTATTGTTTCTTGTAATTTGTATCTTAAACAAAAATGTGAAAGGATCCACAAAAATAACGTGTAAAAAAGTCATCATATCTACGTTTATACGGTAAAAAGTAAACGTAGTACGGGTAAAAATGCCGATATTATTTGGGGTTTGTTTGTAGTTTGTACCTGTCAATCTTGCTTAATATCACGCTGGCTGGTCCAGCATACTTAATACGAATGGTGATGAAAACAAGCTACTTGAATTTACTTATTATTGACGCCCCATAAAAAATCAGTGCATGATTTTTTCATTAGACGGATGAAGATAATACCAGTTATTGGTTTGCTTTTGATCAGGTGTGGTTTTCCTTTGGAGTCAGGGAGTCCGCCGACGGCGATAGACAATAGGTGATAGGTTGATTCAATCGAAAATCCAAGTGAATTGAAAACAAAAGGAGGGTAGACAAATTGGGGATTAAAATGGACATCGGCAATGTTTTGTCTATTTTATTATATTATTTGGTGTTTCGGTTGTCGGCCTCCGGCCTCTTGAATATTGAATAAATAAGTATTACCTTATAGGTAAAATAAAGAGTTATGGATTATGGAGATATCTACTAAAATTCTATTCGCTGTGGTGTTCTGTCTCAATAAGAAGGGGGTGGCCAATTGAAAATACAATAGTATAATATATAATATGTTATAGAATTTATGAAGTAAGACACATAATACACCAAATAGAAATAATGAAGTCAAAGTTGGAGCCGGGTTGAAAAAAACAAACAGAAGGAGATAGTACACACTACACACGTAGGAAGTTGTTTATTCTTTCAATAGTCAATTATATTGCATGTTCTATTCCATATTCCATGTTATGATACAAATGAGCAGTGAGGTTTTAAATTGATGTTATCAGATAGACTAAATCTTTGGAGTTTGGAGTTTGGAGATAAAGGTGAATTATGTGTAAAAAATGTAGACTTGATCATGCACACGATATTATTTTAAATTATAGGTGTACAATTGTTAGGACAGCCTCTAGTTTTGAGTTTTGAGCTTTGAGCTTTGAAACTCTGTCCGCGTTCCGAGTCCGAACACATACATATAATAGGAAAGCAGGTCTATGGTCTGTGCAACTTGATTACATTTTATAACCCCTTTTTACCAGTCGAGTATAAAGTAGAAAGGATAGATATACGTATAATGAATAATTTAAAAGTTGAAAAGTAATATCGTCATTTATCCACTTCGCCTCACGTCAGAATTCAGAATCCTCTTCCTCAAGAAATTCAGGGAAACAAAATGTGCATCTGCATATACTTCAACACAGACAGAGTGCATTACATTGTACATTGCATATCAACTTTTTCAAAGGAAAAATATACACTGTATTTGTATTCGTAATAATAATAATAATGTACAAGGAAATAATACATACATGCCCAATAACTAAATGTACATTACATAGAACGTAGAACCAAGTACAACCCTTAAAGATTTTTCTGATACACATAGTATGTATATCGAGCATAAATGTGTGTAATATTATGTATCAGTATTTATTACATCTTATGAATGCTCCGTGTTTCAGTGCAGCATTGTTTCTCGGGCAAGTCGTGCGTATGTTGCTAAAGGTAAACTATCCAATCCAATCCAATACCATTCAAGCAAGCAACCAACTTGTTCTTGAGTTCCGACCTGAAGGAGTCAACTTAAATCTCTGTTTCAACTGTGTGTAGTGTGTATGTTGCTTGAAACAGCCATATCATAGATTACAGAGTGGATTTTTTGTTCTCAAAGTTGTTTTCCTGAACCAAGAGAGAGAAGAAGAGAAGAAGGGGATGGTGCATGCATGTATGTAATAGTATGAAATGTAGACTGTAGAATGTGGTAATGGCAGCGGAGAAGGAAGGTCCAGCATATGTGCATCTTCGTATAGAAATTTAGATAGAGATTAGTAGGGAGAGATTCGATGTAAATCTCCGCAGGCCAAAAAGTCAAGCCGAGTCAAGTCAAACCCAGTTCCAGTCTACTTGAAATTTCGAAGGTTCCACATTCTACATTCTACATTCTACAATCTACATTCTCCACTCTCTATTCTCTATTGTAAAGTTCAGGATGAAGAATGAAGAAAGATTCATTTTAGTTTTTATACAGTGTTTTTCCTCTGATCTTCTCCTCTTTCTTTCTCCTCTCCATATGAATCCAAAGATGTTTTGTGTTTTGTGTTTATCTAAAATTTACGAACAAGAGTTGGAATACTAGTAGAAAAGAATATAATATATATTATAGTAAATATAAAGGTAAGATACAGGTAGATATAGAGTCCTACAGTCCGAGTATCTCAAGTAGTGTATGTAAACGGGTTTGTAATGAATGTAATGAGATCTAAAAACAAGCTTCTCCAATAGAAATTCATTATTTTCAGTTTCCAGTGGCCTGACAGAGGCACTGGATGTTGGATGTAGCCACACCACAGCACAAATATTTAGTATTTAGTCATTCCTTTCTCTAAAAAATACTACAGTCTACAGTCTACTATCTTGAAACCCTTCTAAGTGGAAGCAATACAAATGAAAGCATCTTTAGTCTACTTGAGATTTTATCAAATTGCTCAAACTTGTATTAAAAATGTTAGTACTACTTCAAATGACAATTAATGAGGAAAATCAGTACACATTTAGCATTCTTAATTTCAAAAGTAGCTGTGCACACTGTACAATATATACAGAATTGAAATGTACACTTAATTTTTATCAAGTGTTTTTATTATACTTATTTATTTAGTAAATGCCTCCAATCTCCAATCAGCTTTAATCCCTTTTAATGATTTGATTATCCTTCAATTAAAGGGCCAAATCAGTTCAGAGGTACAATACTCAATTACCTTAATTTCTGGGGATTTTAGAATCAAGATTTTAGATTCTAGACTACGGAAGTGTTTTCCACTTGCCTTATTAATAAAGAAGCCGAAACCAAAGCCCAAGGGAATAGAAACAAACATGATGCAATTTATTATAAATGATGTAATGTAAGAATTTTACTCACATTGCATACAAAATACAAACTACAAACTACAAACCAGAGAATAATTATGTCCATAAACTGTAGTGAAAGAATAGAAATGGGATAAAATCATAGGTATTATCAACATAACAACAGAGTAACAAACTAACTAGGCAAAAGTAATATGAGCAAGAGTAGAGTAAAGCAAAACCAATGTGAAACTAAAATGTTACTTCACTATTTTACCTTTTACAAAGAGTTTTGTCATAGTACTTGAAATTGATCTGATTATGAAAAAAATTGAACGTGATCCGGGTTCAAAATGAGCATTTGAATGTTGACTGTTGAAATAAACAAACAGGGCCGACTCTTCTACTTGTATGTCGTATGTTGTACGTGGTTGTAAACTAACCAGAGTAGAGCAAGATATGCTTTGAAAAGGAAAGGATCGATTTATGCGTATAGAATGTAGAATGAAGAATGAAATCAAGGTTAGTTGAATTTTCAAGTCCTTTCAATCTTCTTTATTATGTTACATGCATACTTAAGTAAAATGCATTTGGTTCAGATGTCTTTGTTTTCCCATTTAAATAGCTAAAGTTACGCAGGGTTCCTCTAATGACATTTTCTTTTGAGCCTCATTATAAAAATCCAGTTTACACTCTGCCTCCTCTCAATGTCTGTATCAACATCTTTAAACTGGAACTGGATTTGGATCTGGATCTGGAACTAAAATACAACGAGTGTATTGTGTATCGTGTATCGTGTACACGGGACATAAAAGAGTTCAAGCTTCCAGTTTCCAGTGTCTTAATTAATCACAAAGAGAACAAAAGAAAAAAGCAAAAAATGAGCTTTGTTTATCAGGGTCAAAGTCAAAGCAACTATCGTATTTCAACTTTGTATTTTTTGTAGATATCACAGTATAATATTCTTTTGGAAAACAATTTTAGTCATGCTTTCATAAATGATGCACAAGCGTGAGAAATCTAAAGTAAAGTCTATGCATGAAACTTGTAGCCTTTTAATCGTCAGAATTCAAAAACACCGTAGACGTAAGTTTGTTATGTTTCAGCCATTAATTTAAATTTCAAAGGAATTCATTATTTGTGTGTAAATCCACGCATTCAAACTCATTAAGAGCTCATAACACAAAACAGAAAACACATGCAAATCCACCAAGGAGATGAATAACTTGAACTTCAGTTCCGGCCGTCACGATTTCATTAAAACTTGAGAGGTGGAAGTATAATACTGTAAGAACTAGGAACATTATAATTTATGAGGACTACCTCATGACTTGTGACTTGTGACTCATGACTCGAGATTCGAGATTCGAGACTTGAGACTGCTGCAAATTATCTGCATCCTCTCAGTTTTCTACACCAAGTCACATTTGGTTGGAAATATGTGTGAAATATTGTTTATTCTCGACTTTTGAGTTTAGAGTCTCGAGCAACTTGTGGCAATGTCTTTGAGCTGGTGTTTGATGTGAACAGTGAACAGGGTGTTAAAGGATTGAGGAAACAAACGGAAAATTCTGTACTGTACAAACGAAATACTGAACATTCCGACTTGATTAAAATATAATAAAATCTGGACATTATTTTAAAGATTTTTAAACTCTGACATTTGATATTAATTACAAAGAAAATCAATAAAAGTATTTAAATAACGAGTCACTGGATCAAAAAATCTAGCTTTTGAAACGTCTCCACAAGTTTTTGACCACCCAGTAGAATTTAGAACGTAAGTTTAATTTCTTGATGTGCCATAGTCTCACTACATTTAGGTATTTGCTTGAATCTCGAATCTGGAGTAGCATCAGCAAAGTTGTAGGTGTAATATTATGATAAAAGTCAAAGTCAAAGTCAAGTACAAAGAACAAAGCCAAAGCCAACGTCATACACCGAGTCAGAGTCGGCCAGGCTGGATATACGATATGAATATGAGAAAAGCTCAGGAGCTTTTCTAATAGACGCACAAGGCTAAATTCAACTCGAAAACTCTCGAGAACTCGGAAGCAGAAAGCAGACCCAACAGTTGTAGATTGTAGGCTCTAGACGTTGCGTTCAAGTTGAATTTGAAGTAAAAGAGGCAGCAGCACGTTGGAACGTTGAAGGTTGGAATATATTAACGTGTTTGGAGTTTGGAGATTGTAAAAGCCATACTAAATACGCCGAGTCGGGCACTGATTTTAATTCCTCCCTTGTGATTTAGTATGGCAATCTTCTCCTCCAGTTTCCACTCACAATGGCCATTCTTTACCGAACCAAGAACATTCTCTCTAATTAAAAGCGCTCCTTGAATGTCCCCTAAATTATTTCTTAATTAAACTTCACGAAATATTTATTTCATTGTATTTGCATGTTCTTCTTCTATCCGCTCCCTTTAGTCCACATTCTAGAGTCTACAGTCTACAGTCTTTAGTCGCCAGCCTTCGCCTCGGTCTTTGTGTGCTGTTTCACATGGACGTATATGTATGCATACAAATTAGTGAATATTCATCTCATTCCCTTTTCACAACGCCATATGTACTCAACACTCAGCACTCAACAAGACTCAAGACTCAACTCAGGAGTTGAAAGCAAGAATCTACATTCTCTTTAGACTTTAGACGGTTTCATCAGCTCTCCACTTCCATTTCTACATTCACATCCACATTCTTATTTCCTTCTTTTGCACCGTATGATTACATTGACGCAGTCAGATTTCTACATTTGCTAGACAAAACTCAAATCCAGAGTCTCGATTCTCAAAGTTAGTCAAATAGACTCAATTGGAAATCCTTGAGAACTTTTTAACTTTCCATTTGAACTGGACCAAAATTTTGCTTCATTTCAGACGACTGCTGCAACTTACTTTTTGCAGTCTGTATACTTTGTACTGAATATGAATTCTGAATGCTGAATAAAATTGTTCTGAGAAAATGAGAAGAAATTCGTCTCATATCTTTTATCCAGACAGCTGAAAACCTCAGAAAACCATTAGTTCCAAAGTTACAAGTTCCTTTCGTTTTGCCTTCTGTCTTTTGCCTTATTCTGCAAGATTTTCCTCTCTTCTATTTTGTATAATCTGCACCCACCACAAATGCTTCATGCTGGATTAAAACTGAAAACGAGTAAAATTTCCCCCCTGAATGCCAAGTGTTTAATTATTTTCTGAAAATAATTCAAGTAGTTTTTATTACTGACAACAGAAAAACGGAAAATTTGTACCATAAAACCTTGTAAATGTACATAAAAACAGAGCACACATTTTTCAAATTAAAATTAATAATTCTATTGAAAATTTTTTATTTCTGCAAAAACAAAATCTATTTGTTCCAGATTTGAGGTTTCGGATTACAGTCAAGATCGAAAATCTGTATCAGCATGAAATAAGCTGTAGTCAGTCTCGTTGCCTTTTGCTACTCTGTTCTACTTGTTATCTTTTTAATAACGTGCACCTAATATTTTCTTCAATAAGTCAAACGTGTTTAAGTTCAGAGCGTTTGTATTTAACTGATTAAAATTTAAAGAGCCTTACAAACTAAATCCAGTTCAAATCTACTTCATGAAAACAGGCTACAGATGATAATTTTCTTTGTAAGTTTGTTCAAAACAAGTAAGTGACATGGCAATGTGCATATGTGATCTTTTACGATGTCATAATGACAACCAGGTTATGTAATGATACGAGGGATACCTGTATGGTCAATGGGCAATGGGCAAACTTGTGACATGTGTTGTACTTCATTATTCATTCATTCATCCGTTCATTTATTCATTTTGAGGAGGAACTGCTCTGGCGGACTCAGACAAGGATTTGTGAAGCTCTTTATTATGATTGTGTAAAGGTGAGTCTAGTGAGGGTGTAGAATGTAGAGTGTAGGCGGGAGGGTAAAATACTAATGTCGTTTGGCATTTGTATGATGCTTGCACATTGCTTATTGTTCACTGGACTCACTACTCACCATGTTATTCTGTTCTCTATCCCATTAGTAATTTTCAATGGCTCTACGTTGTGTTTTCCTGAGAAAACAGAAAAGAAGTAAGGCTAAAACAAGAGCACGCCCTTTCTAATTCCACCTTTTCCAAATGTTCATGTAAAATTTTGTTTCATTTTCTTCAAGTCCAAGTTGAATGTTGAATGAATTTGTCACAACTTCCCAACTTGTTCTCTCTTCTTGTTGATCCAAATTTTAAACTCAAGCTTACAATAAAATCACATGTGTGTCTAAAACTTTTTATGATTAAAGTACTGGGTAAAATAAATAGTTGGCATTTTAAAATTAACTATAAATGCCAACCTATTAATGACAATAGTTTTAATTAATAAACTAAGGTCAAAAACTAAACAGATCGGAAGAAATTCGGGTCCTGGGTCAAATTTGAATCAACTCTTTATGCTCTTCTAAGAAGACGAGTGAAAATATGGAAGTACTTGACATTGATTAATTTCCACGTTTAAATCCAGAATCCAGACGTAAAGGAGCATAGAAAAAACCCAAATGGCGCCGTTTTTTCTTCTGTAGGTGAGTATTCATTATTTCAATTTGGTTGCTGTAGGAAGAGTTGGTAAGACGATGGACGATGGATGATGGGCGATGGAAAAACAGGTGCTTGAATGAACAGTGAACAGGCAAAGAAATGATGTAACACAAAACACAAAACAAGATGCAAGATGCAGTATGATTAGAAACTGGACTCCATAACTCTTTCTGTCTCTCGAACCGAAACAACGACCCAAAATCTCGACTCGACTCGATCCTCAACTCTCGATCCTCGATTCAAACTCAAACTTTGTTTATGCGATGAAAGTCATAAAACTACTTTTCCTGCTTTTTTTCTTAAACATGAATGTAGCTTTATACATGCAGACTTACAACATGCAAGCCGCTACAAAAAAATACTATCATGTCTGTTGTCCTCTATCTTCTCCATTCTCCAAACATTGTCTCGATTCTCGATTCTTGATTCTTGACAATCCTTAAATTCCTTATGCAAATCAGCCAACTTTTTTCCTGAAGTAAACAAACTTAAAATCCACAGACAACCAGCTACTTACTGAAAATAATATGAATAAATTATCAGGAATCACATCTATCGAAACAACATTGAATTTTACATATTGAAATTTATCTAATGTCTTTTACACTCTGTGTATTGTGTAGAAACAAGAATAAACGGGTTTGATATGATTTTGATGAAAGTTTTAGTCTTTTTGATTATTTAAATTTCAATATTCGACGAGGTTGGAGTTTGATGAAGCACATAAAAAACAAAACACAAAAGACAAGGAATATTTTATGCATCAGTTCATCAAGAGAGTATTTAGGATTTACAATAGTAATATTTATTTTCCCGTTTTAACTTGTTTTTCTTTTCTCTAAAAAGTAGCCAATTTTCATTTGAGCATTGGCAAGTTAAATTATCAATAAATTTCCGAGTAAATACCATAAAACATGTGTAGGAAAATATCATTAGCAAGAGTTGCATCCTTTTACTATAATTTGATCGTTGATAGTGGTACATTGTACAAATACAACTGCATAAATGTGCAACTACACATGAGATAAATTTTGAAACTTTTGATGCGGATAAGTACTTTTAATTTCAAAATGGTAGGCAGATAAGAGTTGACTACAGACTACAGACCTGAGCGTGTACAGTGTACACGTCAGGTATGAATATACAAAATACACTCTTCATGTTTGTTGGATGTTGGACTTTACATGGGATCTCCATTCTCTAATGTTTTGTTATGTTTTGTTTTGAGTTCCATTTATAAAATTATAGGTTCTGTTCGATGCTACGCCCACAGACAAAATATAAACCCATTATTACTTTTTATAGTCTTTTGGTAACATACAGCATGGAGCATGAAACACCATCAACCATCATGAACGCCGTCTCCACTCGTCTCGTCTCATCTAGAATCCAGGCTCATCCAGACTTACTGTATTATATCTATTGTCTTGTATTTTTAGGCGTTTCATTTTACCTTCAGTTCTGATAAAATATTTCATTACAATATTTTGTAAAATTTTGAAAACTTTCTAAAACATTTGATCCAAAACACAAACTGATTGAAAAAACCAGGGGACTGAATGTAGATATTTGCCAATTCCGTTTTCTTCACGATTCATTCCTGTAGGTTGTAGGTACATTACTTTAAAGTTTTCAAAAAATAAATGAAAATCCTAGTTCCAAGTTTCTAGTTTGTCAAATAACTAATTACGGTCATAAAATCTCATTATACAAAGAAATTCTTTGGTACCTATACAGATAATTCGGTTCGCGTAGTATTCTCAATTCTCATATTTCAATTTGTTATGAATTTTTCTGTACATTTTTTACCATCCTAATTCACAGAATACAATGTATGTGTAAAGAGTATAGAATGCGCAGAATGCATGATGTATTGTTTCTCACTTGGTATGTACAATGTACATATAATATACCTGTAAATTGTACATTGTACATAGAAACATATGCGCTTGTAGATAGAAACACAAGAGACAAATACGGAAAAGAGAAACATGAAACAATGTAATTACGAAGCCTTCATTATCGCAACAAAACAGACAGACAAGACGGTGAACGTGCTGATTGCAATTTATTTTTATGACATTTTTTTCCACTCGTGTAGACTCTAGATACTAGATACTAGATACCTGCCTACTGCCTACTCTTTTACCTACTACCTACCCTTTTACCTTCACATTTTGTGTACTCGGTACTCAATATCATGTTCAACGCTCAATGCTCAGGTTTTGGTGCTCAACATATGATTTTATACACATGTATAGGATAATTGTATTCTTTGTAATTCTCTGTAATTTGTTTACCCTTTTCCCTTCATCTCTACTGTAAACTGTGTGTATAAAGTATCAAGTATAAAATAGTAAAATCAAATATAAAAAATAGAAGTATGTTGTACACTGTACATTGTGTGTACAATATAACATATTTTGTTCGATTCCATTCCCTGCTGTAAAAATATGGTATCTGTACTAAATAAATAGGTGAATTGTTAATATACAATGTTATATCATGTGTCTACGTAATACTGCGGAAAACTGTGGCAGCTCGTGAAACAAAGCATTGTGTAGTACATAGTTACTTCAGCCTGTACAAATAATTTAGCCTCTACGCTGTACACTGTACAATCTATAGTCTATCTACAGAATACAAAATATATAGCTAAAGGTTAAAAAAAGTTGTACAAAATATCTATTTACCTGAGGCAACATGTTCCTTCTTTTTCCACGTAAATACGTTGCTTTAGTATTTACATTTGTACACATGGACGTTTTCCACGTACATATATTATATTGGTTGCATGAGCATTATTAGCATCACTTATTTTTACACAGAGAATGGAGAGCAAAAGGTACAGACAAAGAGAGAAAGACGCCGCCTGGTCAGGAAATTAAAGCTGTTATTATGTTATGCTACCCTTTGACTACATCATTTTCAACAGAGTTGTATACTGCTGTATTATAAATGCTCAAAAATTTTCCAACAGTTTATTGGTCAAAGTCCAGCGCTTAGTCTGGACTTTGACCATTGATCATCCATCCAATTTCAATATCTGTACTTTGTACTAATAATAATAATGTAGGTGGTCATAAACAAAGGCCGGAGCTCCAATATTTATGCTAATTACTTATTACGCCAGGGTAAAATTAGATGATGCATCAATGTCATTATGAATATTTAAAATGTAAAGTTCAAACACCAACAGGAATAAATTTTGTCAGCTGAAACTTTTGAAATTTATCCAGTTTTAGTATTCTTATTTCGAATATATTATGCACCAGTTCAGTTTATTTACAAAGGGTTTTGTTTTTTTTACTAATTTCATATTTTGTAGTACATGTCCGATGTCGTCAGGGTGGTTTACAAAACTGAAAAATGCACGTGTGAATTACAGATATAATCTAGGACAATCTAAAAATGCAAAGCGGTTTTAGTCCTGCCAAAACCTCCATTCAAAAGTCCAATCTCAAAACGAATTTTGTATCGGTAAAACTATACATGAAAAAAATGTGTAATCCCTTTGTCTATACATTAATGAATTTTTACCGTAGTTTATGATAATGTGTGGTGTTTGGTACGTGTTTTTTTGTCGATATGCAGCACGCACGGAGGATTTTGGTTAAATATTAAACACGATTTGACCCATATAAACTTTTTACGTGTTTGTTTTTTCTCTGCATGACGTATATTGCCTGCAGGTAGTCATGTAATGACAGTACTAATAATAATAATGCGTAATTCGATCATACCATACACAATGTAAATACATTCATACATAGATTTATCGTGGAGATAACAACCAAGTTGATTATCATCAATGTCATAAAAGGCCAAAAGGATGATGGGGATGATGATGATTCCATAAAGATTTTGCACTTGATACCCTCATAAATGCCTTGTTGATTATTTAGGATTATTACTTTTGATATCTTATTGATTGCCTAAAGGCAGATGCAGATGCAGATGGATAGGTAAACTTGTCTAGTTTCTAGTGTGTACATTGTGCATGTGGTTTGTCGGTAAAGACTAAAGACGGATTTGTTGTTCTTTTTCTCTCTGCGTAGGTCCATGTAATACAGACAATCATAATCAACTTGATTTTACATGTTTCATGTTTGATTTTTTATGATGTGGATTGAGGATTGTAGAAACAAGATACTTTGTTTGATTCCTGATTTTTCATTCATAATTGCTGACTCTCGGCTCAGCTCGTGGGCTCCTAGGACCGCCTTCTTGTGTGTTTTTCTCGTCAATCATATACTTTATTACATGACGATCATAATCATAATCATGCTCATGATAAAACGGATGCTGATGATAATCAAGTTGAAACATGAGATTTCAATTAAGTTCCTGCGGTTTGTCTTGTGTCTTGTGTGGTGAAATGAGTTTTCATAAATAAATAGTCAATGGGGTAGATATCTAGGTTCTAGCTTCTAGATATCCACAACAGATTACAGATGGCAGACAACACAAGGAAATAAAATAGTTTGAGTGACAGCAACTATGAATGAAATTGAATACAATACAATACAAAAAAGTGATAACTAAACGTAACCCGTAAATAAACCATCAAGTTTTTTGTTATCATTTTATCTCTTTGAAAAAGGCCTGTTCATATAATAAAGACTTTCTGTATACTTTATATTATGTGCATCACGCATAGTCTGTGTGGATAAGTCGGTAGGTTACTTTTTTTATTTACTTCACTTTTCATCTTTTTTATTATGTTGTAAGTTGTAACATGAGTTTTACGACTAGTTAAAAACACACCCCTCAACAAAATATTCTGTAATAAAATCATGTTTTGACATCTTTCCTCAATATAAACTGACAAACTTGGTGTTTTTATGGAATCTAGAATCAAGAATCAAGTATGCAACATGTAACATATAAATGCACCAAATGGAATGAAATGACATGAAATAAAATAAGGCAAAGGATGTAAAATACAGGATAAACAAATAAACATCTTGTTAGGCCAATCTTTTCATCATTGGGTTGGATTTATTCTGATAGTTTTGTAACCATTTCATTTACACATCATAAAAATCATTACATAATTTTTACATCATTTATTCCATTTTTAGTACACTTACCTCAGTTTCCAGTTTGGACGTTTGTATTTTAGACAGTAGATGTAGATTATATTTCGATATAGCCGCTTCTGAAATAGACTAGAGAAAATTAACATTAATTTTTGCCTTATCATGTTTCCACTGAGCAATCATTGGCTCATTTATTATCCAATAGATATCAATATCAGATTCAAATCTTGTTTTCACCAAATGTAAAAAACGAACAGGAAAAGGAGCAAGATAGCACAAGCTAAAAATATAAAAAGAAAAAAAGAAAACGGATTTGTTGATATAATGAAGATAAGTAAACCATAATATATTTTGTACTGGAGTTGACATGTTGTAAAATATGTAAACACTTTGTTTATGAAAAGGGGAGACTCATGAACAATCATAAGCCTTTTTTGGTTCAATGTTCAATTTTCGGTGTTCAGCTCGAGTTGGAGTTCGGAGTAAGATTTTTTGATAGGAGTCTCATGATCAAATATTAAAATAGGGAAGAAAACTGAACACTGCACACTGAACACGAAATGTAGCGTATCAAACATGTACTTTGTAAAGTAGAGAAAAGAAGGGACGTCAACATATAACTGTATTCTGCATTTACGTATATGCAAGCTCAGGAAATTTTTGTAGATATTTTGATATTTTGCTCTGGAGGGTGAGTGAGTAAAAGAGTAAAAGAGACTGTTCAGTGTGTACTATGAAGATAGACTCAAAAATAGAGAGAGCAAAGGAGAGTGCACGTGAAGTCTGCAAGGACAACATTATACATGATACACACACATTGAAACAGAAAACAGAATAGAGTAGAGTACAGTTCAGCTCAGCTCAGAGAAAAGCCGAGGATACACACAAATATGGTTTTATTATGGAGATAGACTTGTGTGATAAGAAAAAGTGGAGGAAATTATGTCGAAAAGATGAAATATAGTTAAAGCCGGGATGAGATAGGGTTAGAGTCTAGATTCTAGAGTCTCGAGTCTTGAGTCTAGAATCTAGAGGCTTATCAAAGACACAAATATAAAGTAGCATCCTGCCTTGCCAGCCCATCTCATAAATACACTTCCCAATGTGATACGTCTCAAGCTGGAAACTGGTTACAGAGGAGGAAACATCGAAACTCCAAACTACCTTCTACATTCTACATGTTCAATATGACGTCTCACAGTTCCTTCTCCCTACCCTTTACTTTATCCACTGAATGAATCCAGCAACCAAGAGATACATATCGTGTTATTATTATGCACTACACATATTCAATGTTACATACTACAAGTTTCATATACTTTGTACAGTGTATATCATGTCAAACAGTGAAAGACGTGATATCTCTAGCATGTTTCAAAATAGATGCAAATACACATAGTTGAACATCTTTTGAAAATGACTACATTCTAAACTCTACACTCTACATTCTATGTAAAGCGTCTTCATTTCTACTTTGGTACAAAACTACTAATGATTTTCATCAAAAACCGACTGATATCCATATTCCGTACACTATGATGCATTCAAAAATCACATAGGAAACACCAATACGGATATAAACATTTCTGTAATATGTTTTGATTGCTATTATGATAAAATATTTTACATTTTATATGTTGTAAGCACATCAAGAATCTGAAATATAGAATCTAGATTCAAAAATCACTTTTAATCTAAGCAGACTGCAGAGTGTACAACATGAAGGAAAGTGTACATTGCACTATGCACGATGAATCCTCAGATATATATATATATATATATATATCTGTAAGTGATATACAGTGGAGATAAAGCAATGTAAAATATTTGTCCAGGAAAATTTTCGATTACGGCAGACAGAAATGCACGTTCATGTGGATTTTTATGGTGGACATTTCAACTAAATGCATCGGAATTTGGTGCTGTGCCGAATCATTTTTCGATTAGTTTCAGCCTATTGAATCCATGAACTTGTTCAACCATGAGACACTATTCCTTATTTATCCTTCTCACATGCAGAACACGCAGAACATGCATACTTGAAATTTCCCATCTAGAATCTACAATCTACAGCCTACAGTCTTCAATTTACAATTTAGATCGATTTCCCTTTTCTCCATGGCGTCCAGTTTACTTGAAAGTTGATATTTTGTCACATTTTTCAAGCTAAAATTCTTAGAATAAAAAATGTAAACAAATCTTGAGGAATATTAACAGCTCACTGGGAAAAGGTAAAAAACTACTGATATCTCTCGCTGAAATCTTTCAGAAATCGACAATCGAAAATCTTCCTCCTTCTTGAAATCTTGGAATCTTGGAAAATCTGAAATGGAGACTAAGTATTTGAAATAAAAAGTATAAAAACTATTGAAACATTTTTTTGCTTGAATTTGCTATGAAAATGAAACTGGAGAAAGGAAAATGGAAGGATAGAGAACCATTTTTGTAATATAGTGAGTACATTATTACGTAATATATTTGATATGTAACTATTCTTCATATTCCTCATATTCACTTTGATGGTGCTTTTCTTGGTTTTTTCCAAGATTCTAGATTCTAGATTCTAGATTCTGGTTTCTAGCTTCAAGAGTAAAATAGAAGAATAAATGCAGAGTTGCTCACTCACTCACTCACTCACTCGCAAGTTCAACTCATGGGATCGGGAAGTATTAAAAGAGCCAAAATAAATACGGCCATAAGCACGTACGTATAAGCCGTTCGCCTTCTTCTAAAAAACTCAAGATAAGCAAGGTTCTCCATCCTCCATTCTCCATTTCCCTTCCTTTTCCTCTCCATCTTTTCATCTTCCCTTCTCTTCCGCTATTCTTATGCTAGATATATTCTAGACTCTAGATTCTAGATTCTCGGTTCTCCTTTCTAGTGTAGTGGAAGTTTCTTCCAAGTTCGGAGTTGTTCGTCTAGACTCTAGACTCTAGCCGTAATAAAAACAGTCAAAAAAGTAAATTTAAGCCCGGATAAAAACCCGGATAAATCTTTTGGCTGAGCCTGCACCGTTAGCCAGAGCCAGAGCTTGGAAGATTCTTTCCCTCGTCCTCCTCCTTCCTTTCTACATTCAGTATAGAATAAATCGTTAGTTTCTGCAGCATGGTGTGGTATACAGTATACAGTATACAGAATACGGTATACACATAGAACATTTTGGAAGGAACTCGCTTTCTTGCAGAAAAGAAAATCCAATTTCCAATTTCTTTTCCAGTTATTTATGTGAAAGAACTAACTCTCTCTCTCTTTCTGTTTTCCCTCTCCCGTTTTTTTGTTACCTATGTAACAAAAAGGAGTTGAGTTGACTGAGCTGAATAGAACTGAACTGAACTGAAGTGAAACGAGGAGAGGAGAAAAACGTATAAGGGTTAGATGTAAGTAGACGTGGAAGGAGATAGATAGACGTAGACTGTAGACAGAGGCTATAGGATAGTTGATAGTAGACGCTTGAAATAATAGACCTAAGCCAATTCCCCAAGCTAACGCTGGCTCTCATTCTGGCTCTGGTTCCTCAAGCTTCACTTCACTCCACGAGAATTTGTTTCAGGTTGATCTTCTCCATTATATTTTCTTTCCTCTCTATTTTCTCTATTTTGCGTGGGTTGATCTAGTCTCTAGTCTAGCGGTGGAAAAAAAAGAGTATTGGAATTGAAACTACCTCTGCCTCTCCATTTGCCTCTGTAGATTGTAGATACTTTGTACTTTATATGTATATCCAGTGGTACAGTCAATTTTGGATTTGGATTTTGAATGCCGACTTGCAAATACAAAGACTCAAAGGTTTCACCATTCACCACAAAAACAGAGAAGAAAATAAGAATGTGAAATGCATTTTTGCTGCCTCAGCTGGACCACAGAATTATTTCCCTCCCGGGTTTTCTCACATCTCTCTCTCTCTCTCTCTCTATGCTTGTTTTCATAGACTTCTACTCCTTTCCCCTCACTATCATTCTGATATTAAGTCGCACACTCTTTTTCCATTGTGTAACTATGTAAACAATGTCGATCTATCGCCCGTTTGTCTAGTGTATACATGTGTAAAGGTATGGATTTGGATTGGGATTCGAGGGTGGAAAAACGGTGAGCGATGCAATCCAGAATTCAGAATCCAGTGAGGAAAAGGAATAGGAAAACGACATGTAAGCGAGTAAGCGAGTGATCCAACCGTCCTTGTTGATTCCTTTCGATTTGCCTCCATCCATTCTTGTTAGATTCAGATTCTCATCCAATCTCATTCAACCATTTTGGCGTTGATTACAATCCATTCCTTACTTGGCCAAAACTCTATACTCTATACACTCGGATTTTCACAATGCTTCTTCTCCTTTCCTTCTCTTCTTTCTTTCCTGTTCTCCAAGTCCCTCGTTTTCGATCTCGTTCTTGCTTTCATTGTTTCACTGTCGACACTTTTCCCTCCTTTTCTCACTCCTGGTGACTGCGTCTGAAATTGGAAAAAGAAATGCTGACGGTTAAATATTGGTCTTCGCGTCCATAAAGAACTTTTCAAAGTAAGAGGGACAAGAATGTAGAAACTAGAACCAGAATGAACAAAGAGGTAAAATATCAACTTTGTCAGCTCTGACATCAGAAATCAGAAAGGATGTACGTACTTTTAGTTGGAGAATCTTAGTCGGTAGTCGGAGAAATTCGAATTTTAGATTAAGAACCTCAAGAAAGTAGAGTGTGATAAACTAACAGTAAGTAAGTGAAGAGCAAGCAAAGCACTTTTTAAATTGGCAGAAATAAATTAAAAGTTTTCCATCCTCCAATAGAATACATAGAACCAACGTCAAATGTCATCTTCAGTTCCTTCCAGAACCATTTTACTCTACCGTTAATTTTCTTTTTATATTATAAATCCTTTTGGAACCAAAATAGCGAAAAAAACTCGACTATTTTCATTTCCGCAGGTTTTTATTCCAGCTAGATGTAGAAAATTTTTAAAATTCTTTTTCTTGAAATGTTTGTGTTTGGAAAAATATTTTAAATGACGTCACCATTTTGCGCAAGCATAAAAATGAAAATGTACATTATTTTACATATTATGCAAACGCTGAATGAATGACAAGTGTAATTACCGCGTTAAAAACTCGAGTCAAAATGTTACCAGTTTTTTGACATTGAAAACGGCATTGATCCTGACAAAGAATTTCCTCATCATAATCCATAATCGTAAATCCAGAATATTTTTTAACCGGCAGACGGAGAGTGAAGAGTAAGACAGTGCCAGTGTGAAGCGACATCCTATTCCCATGATATGGAGCTACATTTGCATGGATGTGCATAGTCAAAATAAAGACATGTAAAAAGGGAAAGATGTGTAATTTTGTGTTTCAGCCAGTTGTATGAATTTCCTATATCTGACATGTCCTTAATACGTGTCTACATCTGTAAATAGTAAATAGTAAATAGGTCTCGTATATGGACAATGTCGGCAGCTCATTCTCTCTTCTCCTTCTCCTTCTTCTTGTTGGATTTCTCTCGTTTGTGTCCTCGTGTAAATAAGAACCACTTCCCCTGATTAGAGAATTATATGCTCTTAATTGAGACTAATGTCTCTTGACCGCTTGTCGCTTGTCTCTCCCTCAGTCGGCTTAGTTGCTCAGATTTTGTTTCAAAGTGGTCATTTACACTCTGCCTCTAATCGTAGTATCCTGTATGTATTTGTAGTTTGTAGCCTAAAAGTAGATAGACATTACACATACGTTGAGTGAACATTGAACATCCCTTAATTTCGTGTTATACTATTCATGTTAGTTAGATTGGGTACGTTTGGATTTGGACTTGAATTTTCTGTAATTTGTCCTCCCTCCCCAATCCAACCTAAGCAAACACACGGCCACAAACACAACCAACCAACACCCACACACCCCAGTCCAACCCAAACTAAATATGCACCGTAATATAATGTAAAAATAAACTCCTATACAATACTCATACAATACTTGAGCAACTTATAACGAAAACTTTAGTGTACAAAGATCAACACAAATAATACTCTGTATAGCCAAAGCCCAAATCGGAGTCGGAGTCGGAGCTGGAGCTGGAGCCGATTTTAGTGTAGTGTCACTATTTTAGTGCAACTGTATTAAGGGAGCAGTGACAAGTAAATGGGCTGGATGAAAGCCAAAAGATACCCGCGTTCATTCTTATGGACTCTGGACAAATTTATGACACAAGGGGCTCCCCTTCATACAAAATACACAATCTATGTGCAATAGATCTGTATTTTCTTTGACGGAGGAGACAACGATGTGGGGACAAAACCCCTTGACTAACTACTACTACTACTACTAGAAATATCTAATAGACGTCGTCCTCATTCCCTCGTCTCTCTTCCCTCTTCCCTCTGCAAATATACTATTCACTACTCCCAGCAAAATTACATCATAGCTTCAATCACAATGTTGTGGCGTCCACTACTAACAAACTGCAGTGTCAAATCATGAGATATTCCGATCGTCTTTCACCAGTCTTGTGGATTTTCATACTAGTATTATTCTCATTATTTTAAATTACCACCCAACAAAAAATAACCAACACAATGTGAAAATTTCTAGTAATCTTAAAGAATGAAATTTTAAACCGGATTAAGGCTTCAAAAATGGAGAGAAAAGATTAACGAAAAAATTAGAAGTAAAGAAACGTTATTGATATGAATATGAATACGCTTACTTTTATTTCTATATTGAACTTTGAGGATTGAGTATTTTAGTAGCTGCTCACATATCTACATCCACATGTATGTATGTGTAGTCCTTATTCATGGTCAACTGGTTTGAGAAAAGAAAAGAAATGGAGAAGAGGGAGGGGAAAAGGAAGAGAAGGCTGCGGAAATGTACATCTAACATTACTGCACGCTCTACGTTGTACATTCTACATTGTACATTCTACATTGTACGTGTGTGCAATGAATTTCATTCGTTCCTTCTTTCTTCCTCTCTTTGCATTAACTTCCCCCATTCCGCAGACTAATGTACTTTCCACTTACTGTTTCGTTCAAAACGAGTGTTTTCCCAAATCCAAAAGTGGGAAGAAAAGAGAAACAGAAAAGAGAAAATAGGGAATAGAGAAGAACAGCAAATACCAAATGCCAAACACGAAAGAAAACCTAGAGAAAAGGAGAAAGAGAGAGCGAGAGAGAGAGAGAGAGAAATAGACGAAGAAGAAATTAATGGAAGAAAGCAATATCTACTTTTCGTATTGTTGTATAATGGGCGTTCTAGTGAATGGAGTTATATTGTAGTCGGAAGACTGGTGCTGGAGCTGGAGCTGGAACGAAAACTGAAACTAAAAATGCAGTCAAGTCAAGTAAAGTAAAGCTGGAACTATTGTACTACTGAATATCAGGCCGACTCATACAAAGACGAACACACACACAAAGTAAACTATGTTATAGGTTTCATTCTAATGGACTTTTCCTTAAGTGTAGTGCCTGTAAAAGAAGAGGAAGAAAAAGAAAAGGAAGAAGCGGGTTTCTACTCCGTCTTCCTTTCATTCTCCATTCTCCATTCTCCATCCACTCCTCTCTCTTCAAGTGAAAGGGACCAATGGATGAAACTAACAGAGCGTATTGCCTCTCTTTCTACTTTCTCCACTAACTCTCTCTCTCTCTATTCCGAATGCTTCGCGTGCCTTTTGCGATCTTTCTTCTATATTCTACATGAAACTGAAGCTGGAACTGGAACTGGAAAATGGCAGTGGAAAATTTCCTCTTTCCCTTTTCCCTACAGTCATATAGAGAAATCTACTGTAGACTCCAGACTCTAGACTCTAGACTGTAGAGTAAAAGAGCATGTGTGTAAAATGTACAATGCCTACAGACTACAGAACAGGAAACAACTAATATCCCAGCAAGATGATGAAATAGAAACATATATAATATAAACCATAGAGTATAGTTGATAGCATGCTATCCGTTCAGGGGCCTTATGTGTGGGGAACGTCGGCCCAGATCACGGATAGCGCTCGTTCTTTATGTTTTTGGGCTCGAGTTTAGCCGAGTAACTCGGCTAAAATATATATGCTAAT
>JAQGBH010000365.1:0-55197 GCA_034698265.1 Sminthurinus aureus | reverse complement strand
AAAGTTTGACCTAAAGTTTTTATTGAAAATATGCAGAGCATATTTTCATACGTCTGCCTCGGTCTGTTCCTAACTTGGTTTCCTTGGCTAAAAATCAATTGGACACAAAACGATATACATCCATGTTTCGCAGTTCGTTTACGACGATCCTCATCGCTCTCTCTCTCTCTCTCTCTCGCTCGCTTACAATTTTGCCCTTTGTGATAAATTCAATATTCAATGTCCATCTTCCGTCCTCCATATTTGCTGTTTGTCAACTTGAAAATTTGAATTTTGAATATTTTAGGGACTAGAGACTACGAACTGGGAAACGAGAAAAGGGGCAGAGGATCTGCTCATTTTTGTGTCCATTCTCTACATCTCATATGACTCTTTAAAACCTTCCACTGAATATGTATTGAGTATTGAGTTTTGAGATTGAGCTTGACAAGGAGCACAAAAGATGACGGCTGTTTCATGTATCCTATTTCTTTTATGATAGCTATGAAATGCCTTGAATTTGGATTTTTATGAAAGTCTACATTTCCTAAACAAAATCTTGATACGTTTGTAGTTTTTTAATCAACAATCAAAACAAGAGAGTAACAAGTAACAAGTAAAGTTTATCAGGGAAAATCTTAAGCCTTGTTTCTTGTTACTCTGCGGTTGGCAGGGGTATTTTTATTATGGTACGGTTTTTATCGCATTCTCTATTCTCTCACCTGTGGATTGCAGTGCCAAACTAGCAACTCGCCGATTTACTATTTACGCTTTCTTTAAATCCATATTAATCCGGCCACAAGATCTAAAGACCTACACAGTCAAGAGTATAGGTTAAACATGTACATAACATAATGAATGTCTTTGTTTAGTATTTTGTGTTTTCTGTTTTCTGTAGATGCTAAAATCTGTAGTGTTATGGAGTATGGTGGACGGACAATGTCCAATGTACAGTGTCAGTGTGAAATGGTGACCTTGGTCATATTAATCAGTTTTGATTGAACTTATATAGGAAAAATGTACTCACCTTTTTATTTGATATTTGGTGTCTGATTTTTGGGGAAACGCAGTTTAAGCACTTGAGTAATTTCAAAAAGCACACTCCATCGTCACGAAGTAGGAAATGCAAGACGACAGGAACCACTTTTTTCTAAAAAAAAAAATAAAATTGCACATTAGACATAAATATTATAAAATGTGAATACTGTTGATTGCATTTAGGGGAAGTGTTATGCATATTGCATATGCTGATATGTTGTGAATAGTGAACAGTGAGCAGTGTGCACAACTTACAGTACACACAAAACACAACATGTATAAAAACCACCAGCAGAGAAACGATATTAAACTTGCTTTTCTATGATATAATCGAGTATGGAGTTTGGAGTATGGAATATGGAATATGGAGGATTGAGTGTTTGTGTTTTGTGTTGCTACGTGAAGAAGTTTGTGTGTCTACAAATTAATGTTAATGATTGTAAATTATGCGCATTTTAATTGAAGGTTACGTTAGATGAGTTACGGATGGATGTATATTGCCAATAAATTACAATTTGGAATGTACTAATCAAATTAGGATAATATAGTGCATAAGTATAAAAGTGAACGTTATATAGACACAAAATTACAAATGCCTATCTAAAAAATATAATACACATGCTATGCATATACATGTACAATGTACAATGTACACTGTTCATCAGTTTCCAATAATATTCAATGGTAGTTTACTAAAAAATTTCCAGAGTCAAAATCAGTATTAGTGAAGAAAAAAAAAGTAATTTACACAAGTCATGATGTGATGCCATGTAGTATGATATTATACGGAAATTCAATTGAAAAAAGTAGGAAATCGAACAGAAGAAAAAACTAGGAATAAATATAGTATACAAAACACAATACACAACAACATTCATATTCATGTCATTTTCCATATTTCACGTACTTCCTTTTGAAACAAAGATGATCAAATGAGCCAAAAGAATATTATTATTGATTATTGACTATTGACTATTGACAGTAACAGACAGACCGCCTTCATACTGGGTAAACAGTAGATAGTAAATACTTGTGTGTATTTTGTATTTTTGTTTTCTAGTTATTTATTCCACAAGTCACAAGTCGAATCAATTTGAGATTCAAGTTTCAAGCATCACCGTGTTTGTCCTTTGTTCGTTTCCTTAGATATCAAATTACACAATTCACCATGACAGTTCAAATTCTACACTGATAATAACTTGAGCTCATCCATATTCAGTTGACAATATTATACAAGAACAATCAGTGTGTAGCGCGTCCATTATGAATTCTGTATTCTGTATTCTATTCTTATGTCAACAGTCAAGAGGAGTCAAGTTTAGAGTATCTCTTTAATTAGCTAGTTGCTAGAAACTAGAAATGACCATTGAGTCACATATACGCAGAATGCAGAATACAGAATATAGAATATACATAGATAGATAATGTGAGCCACATGTCAGCCTCTAAACTCTAATTGTAAGCACTTTTTTGGTTTCGTCGGAAGTCGGAAGTAACACTTTGTAAATATTTTGTATTAATACAGAATGCAAATATATTCTCATGAACAAACATAAATCAAGCGCCATAATTCATGATCACGATTTTTCCAAAACAAGTTCTGTCTTCTGTTCTAGTATGTTGTATGTCGCTCTGTGCTCTGGGCAAAGGGACGAAGTAAGAAGTAAGAAGTAACAGACAACAGATAGCAACAGTGTGAATATTGAATATGGAAGAAATTTGAAATTGATTAGTAACACTTATAATAATAATAAAAGGTAACACGAGATAGTTTATAGTTGATTAGAGTCATGGAGAATGGAGAACGCATCTTTCATCTATTACATATCTCAAGTATACTTAAATATCCATAATCGATCATCCTGATAATCAAAATCATCATGATACACATCATGATAAGCAAGATTCATACATATTACATCATAAATAATATGGAGTAGTGTTACTTGTGATTTTTTACCAAAACCAAATGTACAGTTGTAAGGATAAAATTTGAAATTGACAGTTTCATTTCTAACAACAATCACTGATCAATCAACTACGCGTAGAGTTCCGATACATACATTGCAACAATTTAAATTATCGTTTAGTATAAAAGAAAAGCCCGATTTAGAGTAAAACATTGTTCATGCATCACACACTTTAGCGCGTAAAAAAGATGAGTTCCTGTAGTAACTCGTCACAGGAGCATGCCAAATGTCAAATGAGACTAACCAAAACTCTGTTGTCTCCATGACATGAATTAGGAGACGTAAGACGGACTATTGACTGAGAATTGAGATGTTACCTTTTTTGCATTTTAAACAAAAATATATGGGTCTTTGTCTTCAACTTGTTGTCGCATCCTGGACAGAAAACAACTAATAAAGAGCAGATGACAACAAACCAAGAAACTGTTTCCTTTCTTCCTCTAAACATCCCAAAAAAATCACAAATATTCAATATGCATAATATTCTGTATTAACTTAATAATATATGTATATGTACAATGTATCTGCTGGCTAGTTTGTAGATTGTATAGAAATGCTCGTTATAATATTTTGTAATGTGTAGAATTATAGAAACATGATATTTCCTAATGACACGACTCGTAAAACTAGAAGCTATCAAATCTCAAAGGCTGTGTAATAAATGTGTTTGCAAGAAACTACAAAATAAATTAGCGTAGATGTGCAAAAAATTACGTCGTGATTTATACATTAGCTATATTGTATATTTTATATTATACATTATTGGTTATATGGTCCATTCTATATTATTTATAGGTAAACTACAAATGTGTGAATTTATTGGACAACAAAAATTGATATACCGTGTGGATTCAAATCATTATCTTCTGCAATCTGCACTCACCACAGTCGTTTTTGTTTTCATTTAATTTCTGAGACGGAGAGAAGAGAGAGTGTGCGAACTGTGAACTGCTAATAGTATATGTAGATATTTAAATAGAACAAAAAAGAAACGGAACTGCAATAGTAAGAACAAAGTACAAATTGTACTGTGCACTTTGCACTACAATTTTGTATCATTATGGAAAAGATGCGAGACAATGGACGGGAGAGGTGCATTTTATTCAATACTTAATAGCCCGACAATTTCGGTCTCTGTATTCTATACTCCATGTAGTCTATTGTTACATCGTAGACATGTTTAAAAATAATTATTGTCATTATATAATTTTTACATGTTGCGCCAAGATGACTAAAGACTACTTTAGTAAATCCCAATTGAATTCGCCAACTAATATTCCGCTCTATCCCACATAACTATAACAAAAACACTATAATATACTTGCTTTTATTTTACGCCACAAACAGTACAGACTACAGACTCGTATAATAATTTACCATTACCTAATTCATAATCCATGTGGACATTTAAAAATTTGTTCATAGTGTAGACTTACTCATATATATATATATATACAGAATACAGAGTAGTAGTTGGATATTATTATTCATTATTCTACGTACTGTGTCTAATGTCTACGTACTTCTACCGGTTGACCTTTGGGAAAAAACATCGGAAACAAAACAATAATAAGAGCTTACTATTACAGACTAGAGACTATATTATACTGATGCAGGTGCTTACGTCTTTCTGCTTTGTGCATCATGTTACAGGTTACAAGTAATAAGTATAATGTATATTATAATAATATTATGGATTATGGATGGATATCATCAGCAACATGAAAATCATCATAATGAAGACGACAAAAGAGCATCAACGAATTAAGAATAACAAAAGTCAGTTTAATAATTCACGCTACACTTCCGTCCTATACAAATGCATAATATCCTGTATGTTGTATGTAGTCTGTATAACTAGAAATAAAATATTTCCTCAAATTCCACAAATGATTATTTATTTATGCCTCTCTTCATGGTTTGCTATTCGCTCCTATATACTCATCTTCATCTTCCAGACATCTTCTTGAAAATCATCATCATTATCATTGCTTTTTCCACTTTTGTTTTTTTTAGACAAATTATAAAAATGTTACAATAATTTCTGCATAGATATACAGAAACGTATATGTACATATTATATGAATCAGAGTAGTGTAAGTAAAATGAGACAAAAAAGAAAAGGAAGGAAGAACGAAAAGATGCATGTACAAAATGTACAATGTACACTAAGAGAGAAAATGTAAACTAAAAAAATCATTAAGTTTGTTGAAATTAAATCATTAGCGTCAAACATTTAAAATGGTACATGCAGTATACTTTTATTATTTACAGTTGAAAATGAAAATGAGATGCAGACATGCAATCTGGATATTAAATGAACGAGAGAGAAAAGAAAATACTTAAATATGTACTTATATGTACATATGTATGTAAAAAATATTATATTATAATATTTTACATAGTATTCAGTATAACTTGTGCAAAAACTGCATATTTAGGAAAAGGTAGTTTAAACATGAAGTACAGATAACTACGAATATTATAATAATTTATGCAGTATATAGATTATAGATTACTTGTGTTTTGTGTTACAACTGTTATTTATGCATTCCTGTATTTGTAAGTATGTATATCTGATGTGAGTGTGTCAGTAGTCAGTAGTCAGTAGTAGCTCAAAGTAGGGACAATGTGGGGCTGGATAAGAGTTTGTTTTTACACATGTATTTGTATGGTATATATGGTGTATGCCGTATGCATGAATTCAAAAGCTCTTTTTCATTCTACTTAATATTTATTATGTTTATTTATTTACTTTATTTATTTAAAGTGTTTCATAGCAAGGTTTCATTTTCATTTGACTCTAGTCTGTATCGTCGGATATTTTTTTTACATGTGTGCCAAAAGTTGTAGAAAATAAGGATACACACAGGACATAAGACACAGAGAATCATGTACAAAATAATAGTACTATACAATATTACTATAACTGGACAAAGACGTCAGAGGGATTAAATAAGTTATTTTGGTTAAGACAAATTAGAAAAGGGATAAATAGTAGACCTTCCTTAAAGTGTTAATCACATATAATATTATTCTTATACCTATGAAGAGTTGGTTTTATTTGGTTTCCTCTCTAGAGCTTGCTGTAGTTACGTTGCGTTGACTACTACTTAAATGATGTAATGTGTAAAGGTTATTGGTTGTTACTTCCTGGCTGACCTTGCTACAGTCCTATATTTTACCTTGCATTTTATTACGATCCATCAACAAGACTCATTCAAGAGGAATTTAAAACGTTCTAATAATAATGCCATTTCAAATTTCAAACCTTCCAGACGGATCTATAAAATGTTTCACTCCCACAATTATTTTCTTTGTCACCTTCTTCAACTAAACAGGAAGGATTTAAAGGCTTGAATTAAATTACCGGTTGTGCACACTATGAATACATTTGTATGCTTGTTTATGGGTTTAATTGAAGGTACACTGGACATTTATCCACAAGCTTTTTAATAAGACCATGTTCTCTTTTCTCCATTCTCAGAGTGAATCTACATTTTTCTTACTTTTGTCTACGTAGTAGTAAACAATGTAGACAAAAGTAAGAAAAATGCCATTGGAAAATAATAAGCAATCAAATCGAATCAGAATTCTTGAATCGTTTTAAATTGTACTTTTTCTTTGAAAATAACTGATAGACTGGACAAACTGGAGCTTTTAGGGTTTTCCTCACATTTTTTACCTTCTAAATGATTTAAAATGCATACTATGCATAATAATACAATATTATGTATAGTATATTGTGTATTTAAAATGTATGTTAGGTAAAACATGGAAGGTTTCTTCTACTGTAAAGAATATTTCTTGGAAATTTTGGTTAACTTTTGGACTGCCATGTGCCGTGTGTGTATTTTTACAACTTTAAACCAACTAGTTTTAGCTTTTATCAAACTACTTTTTCAGTATGCGAAAATGGAGAAAGGGGATGAGATGACGATGTCTATGTAAAGAACAAGTAATTGTGGTAATTGGTATGCACTTCATTCTGCATTTATGGAATATTATTCATTTAATATCTTTATTATTTATTTTATGTCCATGGTCCACTACAAACAGAATAAAACATATTCAGTAAGCGAATCATTATACACATTATATAGACAAGCATGCAGTAATTTTTCTGTTCCTGATTCTTTTCTGGTCTTTTATTTCTTTGGCTCTTGGACTGAATGGCATGCAAATTAATATCATGAGTACAATGAAGAATTCATATGCATCTCGCTGTTTATCCACATTATAATACATTTAACTTTTTTGTTCGCGTACTCGTCTTTAAGTCATGCATACATTTTAGCTATTAGCTGTATTATGCGTAGTTTTATCTAGGCATGTACTTAAGGAATAAAAAAACAAACAAGAAAAATCCACTCATTCTCTCAATCTGACTGTTTATGAAAATAAGAGAATGTATAAGAATGGGTAATTTTGAATCAAGTCTGGATTCTGGATTCTAGATTGTTCGCTTCATCCATTGTTCATCACTGAAAGTATTCAGTGTAATCATCTCTCCAGTCTTTTTATGTCAAACTCAACTTTGCGTTTCATACGAAAAAAAGTGAACAAAAATAATAACTAAATTCACTACTACTCATGTTTTTTTTTCTATTTATTTAATTCTTGTTCTGGTTCTTCTTCTTTTGCTGCTTTTATAGTTTTTATAGATATATATATTTTACGTATGTTTATATTTTATATACCCCCTTTGCTCTCTGTAGATTTTCCTGATGGTTGATTTTGAAGAAGAAAGAAAAAGATTAAAACAAAATGTACTCACTGAATATGACAATAGAGAGTCAAGATATAGTTTGGAAAAACTGGACTCACAGCCAAAAACTAGGGAAAAAAAGTTGGATTGTAGATTATGTGTGTAATTTAATGTAGCCACATCCACATGCACGTGCTCATCACCATTCAAAGTTTGACATGCCTAAATGCTAAATGTACATGTAGTATGTAGTATTGCAAAAATGTTGTATTATCTTTTTTTAGTACTCACACGCTATGTACTACCAATTACAGATATAAAATATATTTTTATACATAATAATGTAACTTACGCCCAAAATGTCACGTCAGCTTTTTTAAGTAAAGCTGTGAATTTGAAGTTCTAGAACAAAAGTAAGATAAAAGACATTTTTGTTTATCTATAAGCATGTAATTATACTATTTTGTCATCCTATTGTTTTTACTCGTAAACAAATGAACATCGTAAGAATATATATATATACAAATAATGCATATTTATGTATAACCTACATTTAGATACAGACGAAAGCATCTCTCCTATACCTTTTTCCCTTGTTTCACTGTGAGTGCCTAACCCCCTTGTCTTTTGGATATTGATACTTGATACTACTGTACTTGATACTAGATAATTATCCAGTATATTTTTGTGTACAAAAAATAATCAAGATGTATAATTATCGTTGTTTTTAATTAAATTATCAGTATGATATTTACTTCTTAGAATTTAAATACTTGATAAATCTATAAAATTTAAGAAAAAAAGGAAAACATTGTTGTGTGATTCATACTGATGACTGATGAGAAAGATGATAAAATGAAGAGGTATAATATAATAAAAAGCAAAAAAAACGCACATATTGAGTGAGAGAGAATATGATCAGGTAAAACATCTGGTATAGAATATAGATATCAATATATGTATGTATACATGATATGAAATATACGATATGTGGTGTTGATTTTATTCCAATAGTAATTGAATCTGATGAGGAGGATGAGTAAATCATAAAAAATGTTGTGTTCATGTATGTTGTTTTATAATGGATGTGTGTACAGTAATTTATGACTTTTTGATTGTGCATTTAAAAGTCTAATGTTGATGGTAAATTGACATTAATGTTGATTTTCCTGTACGCGTGTTTTTGGCTGTTAAAGAGGTATTTTGATGGATGAATCGAGTTTGATTTGAATTTCATCCATGCACTCATATTATCATCATAATTTTACAAATATACATAAAATTGATGCGTGTACATACTCAATACTCAAACACGACAGTTCTTGTTGATGACAAAGATGCCAAAACGAAACGGAGATGAAGAGCTAACTTAACTATAACATAACATAATATAATAATAATTAATAATATAAGATGCAGAGAGGAGAAGAAGATGGACACAAAGTGTGGAAAAATAAGATGAAGAATATAAGAAGTTACATCACTAAGGTGATCATTAAATGTTTAGATTCAATGCCGCCCTATACATAATAATGTCTCATATTTCCTGAATAGATCTTATATAAGTAATTTTTGAAGGTTATAATAGAGCTCATATAAATAAGAAGGTGTGTGAACACTCTTGCTTACTTTCACTCTTTACTTCTCATCTCGAGCGACGGTCTGACGATCGCTGTTAGTCAGTTTGTGTTTGTGTTTGTTAAATATTACATTATATTATATTATATAGCATTGTTATAACCTCTTCTTATGTACTCAAACAAGTTACGTGTTCCTCTCATCTTCTTCTTCTTCGTCTCATCATCTTGACTAATATTATCATTCTAAACATCAATTCATTATTTTTTAGTTTTACACATTCATCGTCAGTCTTCACACACTCGACGACAAAGGATCAGTTCTTCATCTTTTTATCTTCACTGTTCGTTCCATTTCTGTGATTTATCGTCAAAACTTGTACTTTTATAATAATCAGTGCTTCGAAGAGTGTAATATATAGTTTCACTAAATAATAATAATAACAATGAATTTCCAATTACTTCTTGTGTTCTCATACGTCTTTGTTCAAGCACTTGGTAAGTTGTTATCTTTTTTCACTTTTGATCTGTGCCAAAACTCTTCATCTTTGACATGTTATTTTTATTAGCACTTTTCGATTTTTATGTTTTGTATTTGATATACAACTTTTGAGCAGTGTAAATCATTTTGTTTTATTTATTATTTCTTGCTAAAATGGTCTTTCTTATAATTAATTATTTTCTTATTCCTAAATTCGAGTTTAAAGTTAATTTGAGGGTTGTTTTTATTTTTTTGAACTCAAGATATAATTTTAAAAACAAATAATATCAAAAACTTTATCAGATCAAAGTCAAAGATTATTTTCGATTCAAAGGTTATTTTATGAGCAGGTTGTTGTGGTTTGCTCCATTAGAGAAAAAGCTTCTTCCTGAAAATTTCATTGACCTCTTATAAAATAATAATATTACTGACATTGATTTTCTTTAAAAAACTGAGTTCATGTCATAAACGATTTTAATGATACATAATTTTAAGCTTTAAACCCGATACTGAATCAAAGTACTAAACTTTTAATTTTGAACTCTAATAAAAAATATAGCTGCTAATAATGAAGAACCCAGATTCTTGGCCCTGCCTGATGCCGGTAAGTTTGATTGATTTTCATTTTAAAATACTTTTGTTGCTATTGGAAATCGTAAAGTTCTCATTCTGAGTTTTTAAATGTAAACATGTATTACATGGTTACCAAAGTTGTGATAAATATCTATAGTTGAATTAAATAATATTCGATGACGACTATTATTATTTATCATTTTTTTTTAACTGTTCCGTAATCCCGAAAATGTGTGTTAAGTGCGTGTGTGTGATTAGTTTAATTAATTTGTTTTGACGCATGATTGTTGTGTTGCTGTTATATTATTATTATTTGGTAATAAAGAACACGGAATACAGTATAAAATGTAATATAATAATATATGCATACTGCATATAGCATATACATAATATACTTTTCTGAGTTTGATGTACCCTTCGATTTGATAAATGTAACAATTACATGAAATGTAAGTGTGTAATTGTTACTTTGTTTGTAATAATTATTAATGAATTGCATAACATCTAACTCGATAATAAATGGGTTGACGTTTGCCCGTTGACTGATGTCTTCTCATTTCCTTTTTATCTCCAAGCTATTCTGTATTCTGATTCTGTCTATGCACTAAATAATATTCCTCTGATTCAACATGCATGTGATACATACGCACATGCAAGATCATGCCAGAACTTCTCTGACTCGTATCTTGCATTATTGCATATTTGATTTTTTTTTCTTCTTTCTTTCCAACAATTATTATGCAATATGGAATAAGAAGCATGCATGTATACAGTCGATAGACAGATATAATATTATAACATGCGTGAATTCACCATATGATTATCATATGTGAAAAATTACCACTTGACAGCACAGACATTGTACAGAATGAATTGAAGAATCAAGTAGAAATTTTCATACCAAATACACTACTACAGTATATAGATTGCAGTAGAATGAGAACTTTACAAAAAATAATAATGATGATAACAATAATAATAAGTAATTTTATGAACTAGTTAATATTTAAATTAATACAAATAGAATATTTTATAATATGTTAACTGTGATGAATTCATGGAACAATGTTATTTATTACTTGTAAACACACAGCCAAATGTGCCAAACGACCAAAGGAATTTTTCTACGAGGGTCATTGGTATTTTTATTCGGGCAATATCACAAAATATAGAGGAGCAGAAGTAGATTGGTTAGAAGCAAGAAACGCCTGCCGAGAATACTGTATGGACACCATCTCAATGGAAACTCAAGGTAAATACTTTTAATTCAGTATAATATTTTTTTTAAAGATTATTATCATATTATGGTTAGAAGAACCAATGATTGAATTGGTGTTTTCAATTTTCAGTGCAATGATGTAAAACTATATGCATGGACTTGTTTCTTATTTGTGTATTTTGTTTTTATTATCTTTTATGTTTGTGCTGAATCCAATGTCAACCTGAAACTGAAATTAAATCTAAAGAGGAGAATAATATCATTATTGATCTCGTCAAAGACAACAACCTCAAATACATTTGGACTAGTGGACGATTATGCGATTTCAAAGGTTAGTCCATTTTTTTGTCTCCATATCCTACATCAACATTGTGTTTTTTAAGTTGGTACGTATAGTTATGTTATGGAGTTGTTGGGTCTTTTGCTTCAAGCCAAATGTACTATATAGACTACAGACTTTGTAGTATCAAGAACTCCTTACGTTTCTTACATTATAAAATTGCACATTGCTATAGGAAACGAAAAAAAAAGAAAAGGAAATAAGAAATAAGGAAAAACTTACTTGTTATAGTACATAATATAACGACATTGTTTATTTGGTTAGTTGTTTGTTTATTTATTCGACCATGAACACGTGTGATAGACAAAAGATAAATAGTATTGTAAATATTAGTATTTATTATTTTGTGGATTGTATATATTTATGTGTATACTACAAGAATTGTTATAAATGGCACATATAACATATATTAGAAGTATAAAGAAAAAATATTTTCCATCTCTTTTACAACTTACAACCTCGTATATTACTTACGCTAATTATTATTCAATCGACTAGCACTAGTTTAGGGAAAACAATGGGCATTAAATAAAAAATTATAATTTATCTCGTCCATTGACGTCTTGTTGTCGCAAAAATGAGGAGAGGAGAGGACGACGACAGTAAATGACTTGATTATTAATAATAATGACATGTACCTAGAGATTGATAGGACAACGACAAGTCATTAAGTACACGTTCATACATATAGACGTTGTTGATGATGACGACGACGACGACTTCAAGAATGAATGACTGAATGTAATGGTTTTTTGTAGATGCATTATGATGATCATGACGTTATATTACTTTGTTTGGATAAAGTGAATTAAGAATGAATTGTTATAGGTCATTCCTCATGTAATATAAAATATTTGACAAACGAGGGATTCGACATGTGTATCACAATTTATGGGCATGGGTAGATAGTAGATCGTACATAGATGTGTAAGTATTGTGTACATGGAAATTTGCAACGCAATGCAGTTTGCACTTTATTCAGTGATGAAGAGTGAAGCGTAGTACAAAAGATATTATATCATTTTTGCATTGCAAAGTTTACAGTTGTCGCAGTACACACTCAATACATACTTAAGTAAGTAGTTGGCATACACAGTCTATACAGTATACACAACAGACGGGAAAAAAGTCACTTTCAATCGTCCAAGTAAACTTGAATTAAAATACAAAGTTTAAATAGTTAAATAGTATGAATACGAGAACTTACAAAAAATTAAAATGACGTAGGTTGAGTTTTTTTAAATTACGTATTATACATTAAGATATCATCATTTAATTATATTATATACTTAACAGTAGTATGAAATCATTCGAACTGATTTGAGATTTGAGGGTTTTTGTATTAGGAACCTTTTACAAAATACATTTGTAAGCATTATGTAATAAAATGCTCGTCTCAAAAACTCGATAGGTATGGTTTTTATTAACTTGTAGTTTTCTCTTTTTCCATATAAAGAAATCATCAATAACTTTCAATTGGATAAAATTCTCTAATTTATCACTTACCCTTACAGCTATAATAATAATAGTAATATTACTCGTAATTCTCATGATATTATCTGTATGATCTAAAAATGTTTAGTAGGAACGTGTTAATTCTCCATTATTATCATTGCTATTGCTGTTATATCCGCACAATATATTATACAATATTCAACTTGATTTCATTTACAACTTCTACCGTTGACAATACTACTATTATAAAAATATTATTTTAGTATAGTATAGTATACAGTATACATTATACACATTCAACATTCAACCTTCTTCTTTGATTTTTCTTTCCATTTCAATGAGTAGTATATGGTATAGTAAAGAGGTGTGTCAAATAATGATAAATAAACACAAACATGACTAATTTGACGTAAATCTCTAGTTGATCATGGAATACTCCATCAAAAAACATTATAGACATAACAAAAATGACACCAGTATAAAAGTGCAGTGTGATACTATAATATGTCTCATGCATAAATAATCTATGTATCTATATCTATCCACTATCATTTTGCTACTATAATATAATTATAATATTGTAGTAGTAATTTGATATAATTGTCTCCATGTAGAGAAAATCTCAAGAGCAAGAGCAGAGGCGATAAGCCAACAAGAAAATTGGTGTGTAAATGTACATAAATGATTGCATAAATCGTTATTACTATCATTATGTCCATATTATAAAATACTTTTGTAGTATTATAAACTATAAAGTATAATATTCTGTTCTCTTGAAAAGATTTTTCTTGAACATGGGATATTTACGTATTACTTACTTATTTTATTATAGTATTATAAATTATGGCATTTTAATTTTACGAGAACCATTTTCCCATTTGGTTTGATTTGAGAAAGGTAACCACACTCGTCACTCTTTATACTTCATTCTTCACTTTTCACACATCTACAGGTAGGACCTTGTTAACATTAAAGATCCTTCTACCACCACAAATAAATATACTTGTATACAAATAATAATCTGTACATAATAACCATTATGTGTCAAAAAGGATGTAGATTACTCATTAAAAAAATTAATCTATACGCCTATTTTATAGCAAGTATGTATATAGTAGATAATGTAATGCACATTTATGGTACGGAACAATTATTATTTTACATGAATCAGTCGGCTGAATTTTCCTTCTCTATTTACTTTACAGTTTACAGTATACACGATTTATACTACACGTATAAATGAAATCTATATTGTGCTCACTGCTCATGGTTTAGTGTTTACTGTATACTTCCAGTAATGTACATGCAATGAGTTTAGTTCCTTTAACTCTAAACACTTAACACGCATGCATTTTTCAGGGATATGATGCTTATCGTTTGTCGTCCAAAAAAATTGGAATGATTGTTTCTTTTTGAACGGGTATCGTGTGTGTGTGTGTGTACCATTTAGTATTTAGACTGAAAGCTGAGATGAGTCAAATGGCTACAATGAGGATCCAAGTACTCCTCGCAATCTGTGAGTTGTACATGAGTTGAATTTGTTCAATCTTTCTCCTTCTCTCTCTCTCTACTCTCTCGTCCTCACAACTAGTATTATATCTGTATGAAATGAAGGAGACGAAGGGTGAAGGCGAGAAACTCGTAAAATTTTATGTGGAATAACAAGATTACGATTGAGAATTGAGACTTGAGACAAAAAGAGGAAGAAGCATACTATACTATATACATGCATATATTATATGTGTGTATTATTAGTACTTTAGGAGTTAACCAGTAGCTTCTTCTAGTAGCAGTAGTAAATAGTAAGTAGATACATATTATTATAGATTACAGCGGAATAAGAAAAGGTGATGGAACTTGGAGTTTCCGAGTTTGAAAATGTAGACCATGGGGAATACAAGTAACATCAAACATAGTTGGAGTTTAAGAAAGTACCAAAGTAAGTAAGTAGTAGTGGTGGTAGGAAGTATTATGGTATTATAGTCCAATCTCCTTAATTTGAATGAGTTACGTGGATAGATCTTTGTAATGAGAACGAAGGAGATAGACAGATATCATTAAATTCGCTGAACACTGACTCACTAGTCAATCTTTTTGCCACAGTTCACAATATACGGTATAGACTATTTTTCTTTGTCTTGTTCTTCATCTTCTCCTTCGTCATTAACCTGAAGACACTGAGAGTTGCATGTATAATATAGAACATAGAGTATAGCGGAATGAACATGGATGAGCAGATATGGAATAATCTGTGTTGGTGAATCTCCATAACGCTCTCTCTGTGTTTAATTTCATTTAACTATGGTTTTGGTAAGTGAAGATTCTGTATCATGTATTCACGTGCTACGTAATCAGTAATCACATCAACTTACTTGGATATATACATGCATAATGTATCATACCTACATAATAAAACGTATGTAAGTACCTGTCTACACTTTCCAGATCAGATGGATCAGAATAGAAGAAGAAAAGGAGTAAGCCGAAGAAGAGCTGTAATAATGTGGTTAGCATGTACAATTATACAATGTACAATATACAATCTACAAGTAGATAGTAGATAGATGAAGATGGAGGGAGTTTAGAGTTTAGAGTTTAGACTTGGACTCTCGCATGAAAGGAAATGTGTGCGTGTGTGTGTGTAAAGTGTGTTAGTTTTCAGTTCAATGTTCATTAGGTATTCCGTAGGAGCTGGCAAAATGTGTGTAAATGTTCACTCCAGAATTATAGTTCCTCCGTGGATGTATTATGTATATCTAGCTATTTATACAGTTGTGGATTGTGGATTGTGGACGCGAATGTGAATGCGAATGTTAGAGGAAGAGGAGGAATTTTGCCCACATCACATTGGAACAACTGACGGAATGCATAATGCATCCATCTGCTACCATACTCCAAGCTCAAAGTTTCCCCCTGTAGATACAATTACATGCATAGTTTATATCGCTCTTTAACTCTACAGTCTACAGCCTACAAACTACAAGCACACACACAATTCTACAAAACGAATAACGAGTATCTAGAATCTAGAATCTAGCATCTACATAGGCAGGCAACGGCTCCTGGATCAACACTGTCCGTAAAGTTGCAATGGACTGAAATAAATAAATAAATACGACATGTATACTAATAGCTTGGAAACTGCCCAAACCACACGCTCTCTCTCTCTCTGTCTCTTTCTGTGGTTTTAGCTATGTATGCATATTTTCTGTAGGTATGCATGTCCAAGATATGGCATTTTTAATGCAAATTGTACCTTGTGTTGCTGTTGTCTGCGTTGTCTCTCTCTATGTCTGGGTTACATCCAGCTGTATCTATAGCAATACTCTGTTTGGGACTAACGTTTTACAGGAATATAAATGTAAATGGTTCATCCATAATATGGTTTCCATGTAACGGTTTTTGATTGAACTATCCGATATAAAAAATGGACGAGACTTCAGGTCCACCGTGCTCCTCGAGTACAAGTACGAGTACGAATACAAGTGCGAGTACGAGTACAATACATAACGGCCATAAAATAGAACAGAGTAGAATTTCTATATGCTATATATGTAATATCTGTGTGTATGACAAAGCTCACTAGGATTTCAACAACAGGTAACTTGTTCACAGGTTGGCGTTTTTATTTTATTCCTTCTATCCACAAAATAGACAGATATACATAAAGGATAAGTATCTTCTATCCGAACCCTCATTTTTCTCAACAACTCTGGCAATTTCTCTGTTCAAAAGCTTACGCTTTTAGCATAATATGGATAAGATTGCAAGAAATGGAAAATTCAATAGTCAATAGTCGCACATTCCCTATAATCAATTCCCGATTCTCAGTACACGTGCAAATCCAGACAAGATTTAGGGTGAAAACAAAATGCAAAAAAATGAACACCAGCTAGAATAAAAGAAAATAGACTTGAGACATGAGGGGAAGTGTTGAAATTTGAACATGAAGAATATCTTGAATTTTTTGTGAACCTGAAAAGTGTACATCATATAGATAGACAAGGAGAAGACAGTGACAGGAATGTGAATGTCAAAAGTAAAATTTTACGATGACATTCCAAGAAAAGGGGAAGAGATGGGAAAAAAGGAAGAGAATGCGAATGCGAATGCGAGGTGTGTATTAAATAAAATAAGATAAATAAAATGAGTTAGAAACTGACACCTCTTTCAACCACAGGTATTTCTTCCCTTTCTTATTTCTTTTATCCACTATCAAAACCAAAATGTTGGTCTTTATGAGGACGGTTTTCAAATTTTCTGGTTTCTTGTCAATGTACAAGTGATATTTCATCATGTGAAGGGTGAACGGTGAGCGGATATGATTCCTTTCGACAAATGTCTATGTACCGTGTATGGATATTGAAGAGAATGATGGATTTTTACGTCTCTTTTTCTGTCTGAATTGAGTATTTAGTGTTCAGTACAATGCAGAAAATGAGAATGAGAATGATATGGCGAGAACTCGTGAGAAGTATTCTCATTAAAATACCTCGCAGATATTATGATTGTGTGACTTGAATCTCGGAGGAGTAGGGACACTTGTTCATATTCATATAATATCCTATATCCTACCTCTTATCCCACACACAATGTACAATGTGCATACTGCACACTACATGTAAAATTGGAGAGGAGATATTAAAAAACAAGTAGTACTCGTGGCTCCTGGCATTCATGCTTGAAATTCTGACTGAAGACTGAATGCATGAATCAATGATTGTCCAACTATGTACGTACAAATCTTTTATAATATAAAATATAAAATATGGAAGAGTCATATTATTACATTATATAATTTGATCAAATCATAATATAACATAGGAAAAGGACCTTTAAAATTAAAAGGAGAGATTTTACTCTTCGTCTTTGTCCTATCCTCTTCTTTTCTTCTTGTTCTTGTAACTTTTTGTGTGTAAAGGCTATTTCTGTCATATAATGGATTTTATAGTCATTTAGTTATGATTACAATTCTTATGACAGTCATAAGCTCAGGTTTAATGTATTGTTTGGAAGGATTTTGTGTCAACCAAGTACAAAACCAAGTACATGTGACAAATTAAAAGTCGCTGTGTTTTGCTATTCTCTATTCTTGAGATTTGAGACTCGAGATTTGAGACTTGAGTTTCGAGTTGTAGTCACTTTTCAGGTATAAGGTATAAATATACACATTCATTTGATTCCCATTTTCATTGACATGGACAGATTTTTTTACTAGTGAAATTTCACATCTTTTTCGTCTTTTCTGCCATCTCTCCTCTCAGTGTATAATAATAAAAAAGTAAGTACAAGTACAAGTACAAATATCTGTAATACATGAGGACATGAAGCAATAAAATAGTCACAATACAGATATGCCACATTCTGCACTTTATCCAAGCTTGCTTGTGTGTGTAAGGTGCAATCATAATCATAATTATAATTACAAAAGGAAGACAAGAGAACCAAGAGACCTCTGAAATCCTAATGTCTGATGTCCATCAGAAAGGAATGGAATGCCATGCCAACGTAATTAAACGTCTTTCCATTTGTTGGGTCACTCGCTCTTAGTTCTCTTAGTTTAATAATTTATCATGACTGAATCAAATGTGATGAGTGTTTTAACCAACTCGTTAGCTAATAGAGAACTGTGACTACTCAGTCAGTCAGTCAGTAAGTCAAGTCAATGAATTGAAAACTGAAGGAATTTTCCTAAATATAATTAAATGGTAATGTAATCCCATTAACTTGGTAGTCGTACTCGTAGCTTGTAGCTGAAATTTCCCTTTCTACACACAAACCAAAACAAACAGGCGCATGCACATGCACATGTCATGTAGTCATAGTCATAGTAATCCTCAAACCAACAACAACAACAATAACAAAATATGACACACAGAGACAAATAATATATATATATATATAGAAATATAGAAAGAAAGAAAAAGTTTTATAAACAGTAAATAGTAAAGTGAAGCCGTAGGATGAAAAACATAAATATATGAAAGCGCTACTTGTAATTCTTACGAATACTTAGAACTTGGACGGATGAGTACATGGTAAATGGTAAATGGACGACAGCATAATGTTTAATATAATATGATGAAAATCCTCGCCATTGTGTAATATACATAATACATTATACATAATGTATGGCAAATTACAACTGTAAACTGTAGACTGTGGACAAACCGTACAACTGTAAAAGGTTTTTTTCTCCATCCTATTTTCTTTGTTGTGGTATGGATTTTATGATTAGATTCCAAAATAACTTGGAAGATTAGTGACAACTTGCTAAACATAAAGTATACACAATACACAATGTAAGTATTAGATTTTAGATTTTAAAACATGTAATATCACCATGTTTTTCAACCATTGATTTCCATTTGTAAAGCATGTTTAATCTTTAAATATTTATGCTTGTACCAAAACCAAAAACTTGCTTCTGTAATCTCTTAATCATAAATCAGTGCTCATTCATTCGTTCGTTTGTTCATTCACTAATGTACAATGTACGGCTTGAGAATACAGGCAGCAGGCAGGACAAAAAGCAAATGAGGTTTTTCCTTTTCTTCTTATTCTTAATTCATAATTCTTATTATTATCAGCATGATCATCATAACACATTAATTATGACTATTTCCCATTGGGCTTTTTGTGCTAGACAGAGAGGGAGAGAGAGAGAGACGAAAGTGTCGACATGAAGACATGAAGGATTGTGTGAATCATGCTTTATTATTAATAATCAGATGGATAAATGATGAGAGTGTTAGAACTTACAACTTACGACTGTTGACTTCTGTCTTCTGTCTTCTTTACAAGTCTACAACGCGTAGAAAAAATTACCTTGCATGCACGCAAAGATCTCGTGGGTAATTCCATTTCTCAAATTTTGAATGTATTAACAGTTTGCAGTTTATAGAATGGCGTATGCCGTATGTCAAATGAATGAATTTATCGTGATTACTTAATATCATTGTTCTTAGTACTTACTGTTAATAATAAATAATAATAATCATTATCATTATGATTTTGAGGATGTATTGCATTTGACTTTTGTGATGATAAGAGATGTGTACAAATAATCAACTAAAGAAACTAAAACGTCATCCTTTAAACTTTTTTCAGATTATTTTTTCTTCTGTCAAGTTCTATTTATACTTGATACTTGATAAGATGTTTTAGGACAATTATTAGAAATTTTGGATGGAAATAGCAATCAGAAGAGCATTACGTCATGCTGATGACAGGTTTTATAGAAATATAAAAGAAGGGTATAGGCTTTCATATATTTATTTATTCTTCAGTCCTTTTGATCATTATTGTTGTTGCTTTCCTTTGAACGTTGACTTTACTTTTACTCTGTTCATCTGTATTCTGTGTCTGAGTCTGTGTCTGAGTTTGAGCTATGGGCAGTGAATACTGAATACGTTACGTAAGAATTGTTCATGGAAACTCATTTTATTTACAGAACAACAGCTCTCAAAGTTGTCTTGTTCACATGCTGCATGTAGTGTACATGTGTATACATATTAAATATGATATATTATGAGCATGTAGATTTTGATATCAAGTGTCGAATGCAGACATGAACCAACTCGTACCTCGTAATATCAAGTACTTGTACCTTTGTAATCACCTTTCTCTCTCTTTCCCTCTCTCTCTCTCTATTTCGCTGGTGCCCTACGGGTTTACACAGCAGATCCATTTTCTCTCTTCCCTCATCTTTTCTCCCCGTGGTTTAAAATTTGATTTTGAATCTCAAGTAGAGGGTGACACGTAGATGTGTGCATTTGACTATGCCCTTTGTGCATATCAAAAAACCACGTCAGAACATGCCATTTAGCCTGTTTCTGCCCCTCTTCAAAAGTTTTACAAGTTTAAAACAGAGAGAGAGAGAGAGAGATGGGGGAAAAGAGACCGAGGTGCAAGTTGAAAAAGCTAGTCTATGGATTGCTGGTGGTAAAGGTGAATTTTGGGTGATGGAGAAAAGAGAAAGAGAATGTGTTTCCATGTTTCTCTTTTGTCCTTTGAATGAACTAGGAAAGGACATGAGAATGGATCCATGTAGATTGTGGATGTGAGATACGGGACATGGAATTGAACATAAAATTAAATGGCAGGTAATAAGAAGAAGCAGAGTATGAAGAAGAGACAGGGTCCGCTGTCGTGTGTATGGTCTCTGTATGTAACTCTCATCTAATAAATATGATAATGGCAATGTTTCCAACTGTAAATACATGTGTACCATCATCCTACATTTTCCATTTTACACACTACACACGTTCTCTTTCCTCTGTCTTCTAGCCAACCTGAACAACATGTAACATGTATCTGAAACCTATAACAATATGACACTCTGTTTCTAATCTCATCCTCGTCATTTTTTGACTTTTATGTATTCACACTACGTACTACACAGAACATAATATCTAGAATGTAGACTGTGTACGTATTTACATGTAAATGTGTGTTGTGTCTTATTCTCCGTGTTTTACATTGTCAATTTTTAAATGAGCATGAGTTCAAGGAGAAAACAGGAGAAAAGCAGGTACAGAAAAAATGGAGAAAATATTTTGCATTTCCCTTTATGTGTATTCTTCCTCATGCTTATGCTCATGTTCAACAAGACGGAGATTTTCAAATTACATGTACATGTAAAGCCTAGAACCAGACACCAGAAGGAAAAAAAGAGATGAGATGTACTAAAGTATCTCTTGAAGGAAACAAATGAAAAAAAAAGAGTAGGAACAAGAACAGGAATACTTATACGAATATATATGTATCTCTGTATCGTAGAGAGACTAAATTGTAAATGTGGGTGTCCGTGGGTAAAATACATGCTTTTTTTTGCTTGCGTAGATATTTTGCTCAACATAGATTTAAAGTAATAGTGGAATTGTGTGTAGGGCCTGCAGGTTTTACGTAACAAATAAAGGGGAAAAAAGATGAGAAAGGCAATGACAGGAATGGTGTGAAATTTGTATGTAAAATTTCTCACTTGTTCAGCTGTTGGGTGCACAAGAAATGTTTCCTAATGTATAATGTGTATTCCTCTCCAGGGACAACAAATTACAAGGAAACACAGAGAAAAGAAATATTATAGGAAAAGAAAAAGAATGGGTAGTTAAGCAGTGAAAGTGGTTGTTGTGGTGAGAAAAATACAGCACAAAATTGGAAATGGAATAGGAATTGTGTAATAATAATACGTTTTTCACTGAAGCACTACACACTAGACCAGACAAAAACAATACATATGTATGGAATATGGAAGCTAAGCCACTTTGGCCCTCTTTTTTATTTTCCTGTACACCTCATCTTCAATTTGTCTCTTGTTTTTGCTTTCTATCAGGATGTGGAGATAGAGCCGATTTGCAACCCGTCAGCGTCAACGGATGGTTCTGGTCTGCAAGTGGAACTAAAATGGCTCCTACTAATACCCCACCAAAAGGATGGGACTATCAAGTACGAACAACAAGAACTATTCCTGATTTGATTTTATTCATTTTTGTTTCAATTAATTTAATTTTAAAAGTATTCAATAATAATATTAATTGAGTACTGTATAATTCTTTTGGAAAAGAATTGTCCTCAAAATTGATCTGAAATGAACTACTATATATGTATATGTTTTACATCATTGCATCTGTTTATTTTTTTCAGCCATGGTCATACACTGGAAACAACAAGAAACCACAACCCGATAATGCTGAGGTCGCTATTAACGGAACCCCAGAATCATGCTTGGCAATGTTGAACAATGTCTACAGTGGTAAAATATTTGGTCTTATATATTTGAAAAATACAAAGAACACAGAGACACCATTTGAAACTATCGTAGAAGCCCATAATACGTGATAAATAACCTTTCTGTTTTACTTTTGGGCTATTTGTAAATTTTCTCATGGTTTTTATTTGTGTAATTTCCGGTTTTTTCCATCGTATGTTCCTGTATATTCACCACTAATTTCCAGACGGCATTCACTGGCACGACGTGGCATGTTATCATCCAAAGGCTTTTGTCTGTAAGTACACTTTTGATTACTTTATTATCTAAAGAGAAGCACGTGTATTAGATGATAGCTTTTAGTTTTTGTTTGTTGTTGTCCCACTTGGAAAGTGTCACCAAAAGAAACTAACTATAGTTTGTGATCCTTTGAAATCCGATTCAGTATAGTTTCTCCTATATTCTAAGACATGATAGCTAAAAACTGAAAAATAGTTTACGGATTTGGCAAAAAAAACCAGTATACAAAATCATTAGGGATTTTATTTTCTCCTCTGTGGGAACATCTCACATGCATTTATAGTTTAACACTAAGTAATTTTCTTCCTTTCTTTTGTCTATAGGTGAAGATTCTGATGAACTTTTGAAGTATGCTCGAGCTACCAATCCAAAACTTCCTATCTAAACTCTTTTGATTAAAGTTTAAGGGAAAATGAAAACGTCTTCGACAAAAAAGCAAGCACACCAGAAAAAAACTAGGGACGGAGAAAGAACATCAAAAACATGTTACGATGACGATTTCTATTCCAAAGTCTTTACAAAAGAAAAAAAACAAATTATCTCATTTTGTTATTAAACATTATATTATGCATAATTAAAATATTGTATTATTATTATTATTTTATATACTTGATATATTATTATTATTAATTAATATATTATGCTTCTTCTAAAAAAAGCTGTCACAAAGAAAAAAAACTCTACTATTATTTTTGATGTACTTGCTGTGTGTGTATGGTGTATGTGAAACTTTTTTTTGCACACTTGACCGTCCTATAATATATTATATAGTTAATTTTATTATAAATGCTTTGTTTTATTTTATTTGTGTGGGTAGCTGTATTCACATGCACTTTTGATATTTGACATTCCAACCTCTGGAATCAATTATTTAAAAATTAAAACTACACTACGACTAAATATGATTTATGACTACGTGCACAACATCTGTCAACTGTTTACTGTATGTTGTGGAAAAAATGACAACGACAAAAAAGAATTATGATGAGAGAATTTGCTGTTGTGTCTTTTATATAATATTATATACCTCTCGTCACCTCATGTAACAAGTATGTATATATGTATTGTTATTATTATTAGTAATTGGATCAGCATAATATATAGGAATCAAACAAATTAATTATGTTAAGAGAGATGACTGGTGATGTATGAACACTAAAACACAGCACATAATACATAATATATATTTACAACAGCTGAGAGATATGTCAAAGTGGAATGCAACTGATTACTATGTACTTACTTCTTACTACTATTAATGTATTATTATTATTGTATAATATTATATGGTTTACCTAAACAGAGAAAAGAGATTCTTCGAATGAATAAATAAAGTACACAAGTGTATATGTACCTGTATTTATTTATTCGTTTATTTATACTTTATTCTTTCATCAAATAGCATTGCACAATCATTCTTATCCATTGAGAAACAAGTAATTAAGTTCATCATGGAAGATTTTAATGTCTAATGTGTAGTCTGTAGAAAGCACGTATAAAGAGTAAAAAAAAAATATGAGAAAGCAACATTTTCTTCTTCCACTTCCACCTATCATAAGTATCTATAAATCCTAAATGTGTGTATATCTATATGCATGGTTATAGTTTGTACCCAGTTTGTTCGTAAAGTTAACCCTCTGTACACATAACAGACATGTAGAAACACCACCACCACCACGTTTATTGATTAGTTTGCACCCCCTACGAAAACGTATGTAAAAAGGAAAGCGTGTGCGGCAATATAATACAGCAGAGGGGTTAGAAAATCAGAGACAGAACCAGAGGAAGAGAGTGAAAGAAAGAATGAAAGGGAATATTTTGGAAATTCACTGGAGAAGAAGAACATGGAATTTTTCTACGTAATAGGGTGTACGTTGTACATAATAATGTAATATAAAGTTTTATACAGCTATCAGTTGATATTGCACGTTGCTTCTGTTGAGAGGGATCACGAGGTAGAGAGAGAGAGACCGACAGTGAGAGTGATAGAGGAAAAAGCAGAACCTGGAATAGAAAATATTATGTAGAAGCGTCCTGGATGTATAGATGCATATGCTGATGTTGCTGATGGTGATGTACTTACATATATATATATAAAATACACACGCATTTTCCAAACCAGAAGAAGCACGGTATATTTCTCTCTCTCACTCTCACTCTGGATTCTGGATTTGCTTCATGCATGTACATATTTACTGGGGGGGAAATTTTGTGATGCGGATTGAGAGACATAGACCAGAGACTAGAGATAGATGAAAAGATAGACACAATGGAACCCGAATAAATACATACATGGAACAGGGTAAGGGGATGAAAGTGAACAGGTCTGAAGGGTGAATTGTGACTCATCAACATCTCAGTTCACAAAAGTTCACTGTCTCGTGTGTGTAGTCCTAGTGTTATTGTCGTCGTCGTCAATTTTTTCGTCAGTCTTTTATAATAAATTAAACATAATTGTATAATAAATATACATATATATACATATATTTCAGTCAATGTGTGTGTATGTGCTTTTTTGTACTTTCGATCGTTTTAATACTTGCATTTGTACGACTACGACTACAACTGCAACTAAACTGCATCATTTCAAAGTGATCTTTGAATATTATAACTATAGTGATAATTATTGTAATAATATATAATATCAAACCCCCAAAGAAAGGAACTCTTTATACACATATTATCTTCTACATTTAGAAATAGCGAAAGAAAAAACCACTAGAAAAATATATATATATATATATTTATATAAAAAATTGCATGTATAATCTATAGACATATAGTTCTCCATAAATATACATTATACACATGATACAAGAGCACATGTCCGCAGTATAACATATAATATATAATAATATAACGATATTTATATCAAGATTAATCCGAACCAACTGCAATTGTATACAACATATATAAATATATGTATATTATACATATATGTAAACCACCACTTGTCAGTCAAAGTCAAGTCTATATCATAGTCTTCAAATTTTCTACAAAATCAAATCATATTCTACTGAATACTGAATATACAGATGAAAATATCAAAAAATATACCTTGTTATCACCTCATCTAGTCTCACTCGTCATAATATATTAGACATTAGACATATAGTAGTAGTATTGCTACAAATAGAAATAGAGAAAACGGAAAAAAATATTATTGTTACAAACTCCAAATATATTAGTACAAAGAGAAAAAGATAATAAAACATATTTTATAGCAACTGAAACTGAAACTGAAACTATACAAAATATTCAATACCTGAAAATACTTTCTGAAACTTTTTTGATGTCGTCTCTGTCTGTCTGTCTCATCTTGTCCTTTGTGTATGGAAGAAAATAAACAAAGTATATTTATATACAAAAATTTTTTATTACCATAAATATATTATACTCTACGAACTAATAAGGAAGAAATAAAACAAAAACCACATTTACATATTATATCCCAGTATAATATTATTATTAAATTATATACGAGAGTATCTTGATCCGTACCAAAAAAAACTAGTAGGAAAATATAGTAAAACTGTAATAAATAAAAGGGGAGACTTAATAAACCGGCACGTTTATTTATATATAAGTACATGTAAATATATAAAGCAAAATTGACTATACCCCATACACTACACACAATAAAACACAACCAAAAATACACACGACGACAACACTATAAAAAAAATTTTTCTTTAAATTAAATTAAATTATCTTGTGAAATATAAAAGTAATTAAATCTCAAGACAAATAAATATAATCCAATGAAGATGTACGACAAAGACTGTAATCAAATACAACAGATGCAACAGCAACAAATTCAACAAGCACCACATCAACAACAAATTCTTCCACAAAATCAACAAGATCGAATTAAACTTTTTATAGGGCAAATTCCTAGACATTTAAATGAAAATGATTTGAAACCTTTGTTTACTCCATTCGGAGAAATCCTCGAATTTAGCGTACTCAGAGGTATATACTTTTTTAATGTTTCATTTACGCAATCTGTTTTGCCACACTACATATATTATAATATTTTATTTTGTCTTTATATGGATATTTTTTGTCCTTTTTCTTTAAGAGTTCCATAAAATGCAATAAAAAACTTGACTGGAAATATTAAAATTTGACATTTCATTTCTTGAAATAGTACTTGAGAAATTTAGCAGATTAAATATTCATCAGTCTACTTATACATGTATGAGAGCTTGTTTGACTTGCTCTTGAATATGTATGTGTATGTATAGGTAGTTCTGATCGATTATTGATTTTCTCAAAAAATCATTAAAAAATGAACAACTAATATGTATTGTATACATGTGACTACAAAAAAAATGACATTTTTTTCCTGACAAACTCAAGAAAATGGTACTGATACAAAAATAAGAAAAAATACAATAGTCTTTCCATTTTCCTGAATTTGGAATTTAAATACGACATTGCAGAACCAAAATACAAATAAAAGACAGAGAATAAAAGAAAATATATTATGGATTATGGAATATGGAATATAAAGAAAAAGAACAAATTATATTGTACTTATTTGACATTTGACATGAGAAGGAATATTTTTTTGTTTGCTTCTAAATATATATGAATGGAAATTAAACGTGCTATAGTTGTTTGATTGAGACTTTTCTCTTTTTTCTTGTTTTTCCCATTTCACAGATAAATTGACAGGTATCCATAAAGGTGAGTATATATTTATATTTTATATCTGTATTTATTTTTATTACGGTATAATATAGCACAGGGCACAGGTACAATGTACAGGTATAAGTAATTGTCTACGACCTGTAAAATATATATAAAGGTATTTTATAACAGAATGATAAGCGAGTTATACAATATACTCTGTCTAACAATGATGTCAATGGGCTTAATTCGATAATACATTACTGTTTTTGACCTTACATTTTTTATATACGTCTGTCTCAAGTCTCAAAACGGAATCTTCTTGTAAATACCTACTTAAAAGTTTTTCCTTCTTTCTCCAAATCCCCTTCAATTTCTGTCAAGCACACTTTCTTTCTCCTTTTTTCCCTCAACCAAAAGGCATGTAATATTTTTTTTAATCGAAAATATTGTATTTTGTTATTTGATGTTTTTGCCATCTGGTTCTCTCTCCTCTCGTCTACTCTCTACTTTTACTTCTTCAACTCCGTCACTCTCTTCGTCTTTGCCACACGCATCGAAACAACCTGTTCCTTTTTTCTCGTTTTTGCTCCGCGTTTCTCGGTTTACTTCAAAACATGCTCTTTGTACTATTATATTGGTACGCACAATGTGTTATACTATATATGTATATGTAATGTATCTATAACATGTAGACATCCGTCTCCATCTCCATCCTTCCCTGTTGGTTTGGGAATTTATTAGTTCTTAGCTATATTTTGTAGGTTCAATGTTTGCATTTGCTACAGTGTAGTACTAAAAATGGAAAATCAATACACTCCAAGCTATAATAATATAATGATCAAATTGGACAGGAGATAGTAGAAGACTTTGTCGGTTTTCTAAGAGAGACGTTTGACGTTATGAATGGGATCGAAATCAAAGGTTCAATTTCGAACGTAAATCGCTATCATGAAATCTTATAGACTATAATATTATAGACATTTGAACAGGATTAAAAATAATTCATTTAAGAGCCACCATGTTTTTCTTAAGAATTGTAAGTCAAGATTTTGGAGCCAAAAAAAGACCTAAAAAGGGAACTTGTTTTTTATCAATCACGAAAATCAAAATTGAAAGGTCAAAATTAGACCACAACTTAATTTTTGTGTACCTTTTGGTTTGTATCTAGAAAGTTAAGTCTGTAAAGGGACCATTAATATGAGAGGACATTTCAATTTTATAATATTTATTATAATCAAATTCAAAACTATAATCGGGTTCTCTCAAATTGCAAAAAGAACAATATTTTTTATAAAAACAATAAAGTAATTTTATAAAGATTATTTTAGTATGTCAAATGGATTGAGTATCAAGAAAGAGCACACGGAGTTGAGGAGAAAATACGTAATATGTAGATTAATAAAAAAAATCCATAAAGCATAATATATAGAACAATAGCATGGATAAGTAGCAAAAAAAATATACTGATTGATATAAAAATAGAATAGAACTGGTATTATAAGCAACGATATAATAAACATGTTTAAACATGATAGTTCGGCGAGCTCTCTCTCTCTTACTCTTTTACTCTGCTACTAGGCAAATAACAAATAACCAAACTCAGAACGTTTTTTTGTACTCCTTCTTATTTCCCGTCCATGATTTTGCTTTTCCTGTTGACATTGAATTGACTGCCATTCTCGTGCTCGCTCTATCCAGTTCTCAAACGTGTGTGTGTATTTGTGCATGTATGAGCTCTTACATACAACTTGTTTCCTGGATCTGACTTTATAAAATTATATAATATTATTACTTTATTACAAGGGAGCTCTGCAACTTCATGAGAGAATGAGTGAGTGAGTGGCTGAGCGAATGAACCATACAAAATACACTCTTTGGTATGTGTAATGTGTACTCTGTTTGTATGTACATAGTACATACTATTATATAGTGTGTACTTATGTATGTACGTGACGAGTTCTATAAAGGCCGTTCTTTCCTTCTTCCCTTCTTCACTAATATCAAGGATGATATCTACAATATTTATCCTGGAGAACTTGGTGTACATTTGCTATTTGCTTCATGTCTAATTTGGACGATAGCATGTACAATGTACATAATACTTTTGATATCAAAGAAGTCAAATACAAATATCACAAGGCACTGTGCTATAAGTACTGTAAGCTCTAATCTCTAATAGACCCTCCCTTTCATCTCATCTACCATATCTCATATAATATGCTGTATATCATATCATATCAAATCGTATCGTCTATCGTCATATCATATTTTACTACGCATGCATCTAAAAATATTATTAAACTCTCCTTTTAATAGCAGAAACAACAAGATTGTTTTAAACTTTAGTGTATGAGCAGAGTTTTTTTTTAATAAAAAATGAAAGAGAAAAAAAGAGACAAAAGAAAGGGGAAAGGTAGTACACACACAAACACACACATACGCAGAGATTGAGTTTTTGCAAAGAGGATATGAAAGAGACGGGAAAAAGTGGTTGCTGGGGAAGATTGGTTTGTGCACAAAAGGGAGCATTTTTGGAGCATTTCTATATGATTGGAGACAAATGATGAGTGAGCGTACAGTAATTCTCCTGTGTTGCTTGGCCGTAGGGAGGATATACAATATACAAAATATACACACGTACAAAAACCAAATACAATATGTACACACTGTACACTGTACAACATTCGATCCAGGATGGGAATTTTTATGTACGGATATAAATATCATCATTTTTCCACACATACATACACACATACACACACGTACACACAAATGCAGACGTATACAGAATATGATATGAGATGTAGGATATGAAATAATATGTGCATATGTTGCTCCAATGTACTACAAAGACAGAGACAGCGAGAGAGGGAAAGAGAAAGAGCTAGATCCATTCAACGATGAACATTGATTTCGATATTGGTTTGGTTCTTGCTTCTGACTCTGAACGAGTTCCAGCTCTCCAGTATTTTCCCCCTACTTGTAGTGAGTGAGTGAGTGAGTGAGTGAGCGAGAGTGTGTGTATACAGTGTAATGTCATATGTGTGTCTATAATATGGATGTGGACATTTACGTTTTGAGTTGCTGTTTGCTATCTCTCTCCCTCTCCCTATCTCCTCCACTCTTTTCATACAGCCACCACTACTACTCTGCTTCTACTCTGCTTTGCTCTTCTCTCTTACCACTTTTCTCCAGAATTTTTATCCATTATTGATTTTTATAGTGCCACGCCACCTGGTAACTTTCTTCCTATATTTCCCGGAAGGAGAGAGTCAGAGTAGTGATAATGTATTCTACAGTATACACTAGGACTCAGAATTATTCGCACACGTTCACAATACCTTTTAAATAATATGCGCGTATGAAATGAAATAATATTAGTACATTTGTGTCAAACATCCACAATCAAAAATATTATTTAAAATTTAAACATATTCCTATTAGGGAATGTTTTAAACAGGACATGAAAATTTAATAATGTGACATTAGACATTTTGGAACATTCTATATACATACATTGTACATTGTACCTGATGTAGTAATATTTGATGATTTATGCAATATTTTGTTGCAAATTTCTTTGGATGCTATCTGCTATTTGATGCTCTTGACTCTTGACAAAATATTAGTAGTAATGATAATTATAGGTTCAAGTTTTGAAACATGTTGTCATGTGGTATCAAACCCAATGAAAAAGTAATAGTATTATTTATTAATGTGTTTGTATGTATTTATTTGTATTATTTTTTTGTACAGGGTGCGCTTTTCTGACATATGTGCACAAGGAGTCGGCCCTACTCGCGATGCGAAGTCTCCATGAGAAACACATTTTACCCGGCGTAAGTATTCAGCAAACTACCACAATTCTCTCTCTCTCTCTCTCTCTCTCTCTATCTTTCTCTCTCTACTCTTTAACATTCTTTTTACCATTTTCATTTCCATGATTTTGCCAACTAGATTTCTCTGTACATACATTCTCTGTTTGGTTCATATCCGTGTTCATATATCCACATATCCATATACCCATACCTATATTCTGCTTGACTCTGATTCCCTCTCCTTTGGAATTTTGGGATTCTCCATTCTCGGGACGAGAAAGGAGAATGGAAAGAAAGGAAGGGAAAGTGAAGGAGTAAGTACGCACGACGAAGGAAGGGAGGCCCAAAAGAAGAGTCGTAGAATAAAACCGAGCTCTATAGTACTGTATAGAATACTGGTTTATCAACTCCATTTTCTACTCTCTCTCTCTCTAGTTTTCTGTGCCAGCATTTTCTCTCTCTCTCTCTTGCTAGTACTTTTGACTTTGTACATTGTGCTCCACACTCCACACTCCACATTTTCTTGTGTTTTACGCTCCTTCACTCCTGTAGATATAATATTTTTCAACTGGATTTGTACTTACTTTCCTTACGTACTCTTACTCCTCCTCACGATATTCTTGATACTAGATAGATACACACTGTACACACAATAGTCGACTTGTTTCCTTTTCTCCCTCTCAAAACTCTCTTATTGTCTCTTCTTTGTATGTAACTAATCATTCTTTTCATCACCCTTTCTCTTTCCCTTTTCAAATTCATTATTGTTCATTGTTCATCAATTGTATATTTTATTATATAATATATCCTCATAATAAAGTATTATATTCCATAATATTATACAGAATACAGAATACAGAGACAATATATTTCAAAATCCAGGCTTTATACCTTTCTTCTCGTTTCACACTTTCTTCACCCAATTATTATTATTACGACTCCTACTGTGTACTTGTGTTAGTATTATTATTATCATCTAACTCTGACTCTACAGTTGTAGATACTAGATATATGTAAAAAGTAATAGAGGAAAAAGTAAGAAAAAGAAAGAGAGTAGTAGTCACTGTGTAGTAGTCACAAGTTGAACGTTCCAAGAAGTACAAGTGTGTGTCATTAATTCTGTTGAGTGAAAAAAAAAATTCTCAATCCACATCCAACTACCGAGAAGATAACAACATACAACTTTTTTTTACCAGTTACCATTACTTTGCAACTATACTACTTGTAATCTGTATAATATAGAACTTTATCAAAATTATTACTATATTTAGAAAAGAAAGTCCTTCCTACAAAACAAAGCAAAACCTACAACAATCTACATATTATTATAATATATATATATATATATATATACACTGAACACATCTATATCTATATCTATCTATCCAACTATATCTGTCTATTTACATATAGTATCTATATATTATACAATATAATATATCTTTTATACATACAAAAAGTTTGTGCATAAAGTTTTCTACTACTTGTTAGAAAAAAAAGTATATTATATTATTATTATGATAATATTATTATTGTGCTGTGTGTGCGACGAGGAATCCAATCTAATCCAATCCAATTAATTTGAACATTTTGTGATGAATTTGACTGTGGTAACGATAAGGAGAAAATATAGACATTACGACGAGTAATAATAATTACATGTCACGATAAAAGATAATATATAATTATTATTATTACCATACATTTGTACATGCATTAAATGTAACAAGGACAATCAAACCAAATCAAATCAAATCAAATAAAAAAAAGGATTGTTGAGATGGATGTAAATATATTTACGACAAAAATAATATAATCACTCATCTATTTTAATCCTTTCAAAATTTATATTTGTACAAACTAAAAGAAAAGAAAAAAATATAATATTGTATTATATATAAAATATATATCAGTGGTGAAATTATAATCACAAAAACTTTACCTTGGATCTTTGAACAAAATTTTAGTAACAGTTTAAAAAACATTCAATCAGAATTAAACAGAATAGTTTTCAGTACATAGTTTTTGAATAATTTAAAAAAAAGTGTAAGAAGTTCATCCAGAATCCAAACATCTATAATAAAACAAACAATATTTATGAGAATACATCGACAGACTTTTTTATTGTTATCAAAAACAACATAATTTTATAGCCAGTTGATTATTTTCTGACTTTGGTGTGTATAATATATTGAAAATTTGGAAGCCCAGTAAAAAAATCACAAGGAAAAAAAGAGAGAAAAATCACACATTTTCAGTGCTGAAAGAGGACCCTGGCAATAGATGATTGCCAACTGTTTCGTGTAATTATCTTTACCATTCTAATTAGTAGTTTGTAGTTTAAATTAAAGATAAACTTTATCATTATTATGTTTTCAGTGTCAAAAATATCCTACAGCTTTTTTTCTGTTTTAAATTCCTTCAGTTTGAATTGACAAGAAAATCTGCATATATTTTGTTTTCACTTTTAAAATTTTTTGATGGAAAAGTGTCTTCTTTTAATTCGTCTTGAAAATGTTTCATGAAAAGAATTCAAAAATGGTTTTGCTTCAATACAAAATACAAAGCAAAAAAAAGAAGGACCAAACTTGGAAATTCCCCAGTAAAATCAAGTTTTGGTGAGTTGTGGGACAATATCTACAATAACAGTTAATAGCTATCATAAAACAATCTGATGAGAAAATGATGTTAATCATGTCGTCACATCACATCATCATCATCATCCTTCTTATCGTCTAGAGTATGAAAACGGTAGTTGAGTTTCTGGGTTGGGTTTCACCCTCATAGTTCAATTATGTACTAATAGATGTATAAGGCGAGGGAATTTTTAGAGGACATGATGAGAATTTTTCCAGTTTAGGTAAATAATAAATAGGATAATTATTATCATGACCATCAGCATCAGCATGAGCATCATGATAGCATTACGATTTCCTACGATTCTGTTTTATACCGTGTTCAGTGTTTCTAGTGTTCACTGTTGAATTAAAAATTCAAAGGTTAAAATCCAGTATAAAATGGGCCGAGCTGAAAGCTGAGAGAGGTAGAGGAGAACAAAACAAAACAAAACAAAACCAACTCAAACTGAAATACAAATACAAATAGGTACCTAGGAGCTAGAACTAGAGTCCGTTTGTCATTTATTACGTCCATTTTACCTTCGTATTGTTTTTTTCATGGCTCCTTTGTCCTGAGTAGAGAGCAGATAGAGAAAAAGGAATAGAGAATAGGAAAGAAAAAGAACAACTAACCAGAGTGGTATTATATTACTTTTTCAGTGTTACATGTTCCATGTATCGTGGACTTTTTATTGTTGGTTGTTGGCTCCTCGTGGAATAGAATTTAGAGATAGATAAAAAGTTGTGAGTTCAAGGAAGCGTAAATTTGCGTGTCCTCCGTATTCATTTCTCTCTCTTTTTTTCACTTTTTTTTCTCTCATCCATACTTTTCTCCTGTCTTTTCTTCTCTTTCCTTTCTTTCCTGCCTTCGTCAGCGCAGAAGAGTCGAGTCGAGTTCAGTTCAGTTCAGTTTAGTTCAGTTTCCTTGGTCTTTCTCATGAAAAGTCTCTCAAGTTAAAATGAAATAAAAGAAAAAGATGTGGACCAAAATGGGAAACAATATATTGGTGGCATACGTGCAAATTGTATGTACCTCTTGGACAGTATATAGGATATATAGGAGATGGTAGACATATACTTGTGTGCATTTATCCATTCCCCATTCTTCAACGTGTAGATAAAAGCATGTATGTAACATACGTGTAAAAGAAATATATTCTTGGGTGTACAGTGTACACTGTACACTCTACTCTCTTTTCCTTCCTCTTTGCTTTCTTTCTTTCTTTCTTTCTTTCTTTCTTTCTTTCGTTCTGCCTTCAGTTCCTTCAGTGAATGATGACTGAAGCACGTGAAAAGCTGGAAATGGGAAAGGTTGCCCGTGAAAAAACCTGGAACTGTATGATAAAATATTACCGTTTCAGAGTGTACTGTCGAGCTAGTGTAGAGTGTAGTCTGTAAAAGTAATAGTGTTTGAAGCCAGGTTTGATGTATAGTGTATAACGTATAAATATTCTAGACGCAGATACATGTACAAATCGAGTAGAGCAATGCAATGTACCTGGGCTGTGCTGTGTAAGCAAATATATGATACATGATACATTACACACATGGAACTGATATATAATTATCCTATACTGGGCTCTGAATTGGAAATGTAGGGAGAAATGGGACTATGGACAAGACACAAGACACAAGACACAGGTAGTTTCTCTCTCTCTCTCTCTCTCTCTCTCTGTCTGTCAGTAGCCTAGAGTATACAGTATGTAGAATGTAGGATGTAGATGGATAATTGGACCTGGCTATTCATATGTACAATGTACAGTAAATATTCTTCCACTCTCTTTTCACCCTTTTTTCTCTTTTTTTCCCCAACTCTCCACTCAACTCGACTCAACTCAACTCAACTCAAAAGCTTCCCGTCCTTCCGTGGATCAGTGGAGCTCTGTCTGTCATTCCTTTACAGAAGAGAGAAAGAGAGAGAGAGTCAAAAGTAACATATACAAACTCACTGTGTCACAGAGTGAAAGGAAGACAACTCATATTTTTTTCTCCTCTTTCTCTATATATTTTCTATTTTGTTCTGTCCTCCCTTAGTTTCCCTTGGTTTATACTTTACACGTAGTTATTTGCCAGTCCAATAGTCCCTATAGTCTCTACCGTCCATCCTCATTCTGTACATTATTATTATTATGCATTATAGTGTGGAGGAATCTACCTAAGTGTTTAAGTGTTTCGGTGTGTCCATCTCGGATCTTAGACGGTGACGGTGCGGTGTCGTGTCTCTTAGTGTCCATTTATTCTGTCCGTCTATCTTTTACTCACCTGCTGTTTTTTAAACTTTTACCTTTATCATACGACAGAGGACATACGATCCGTGATAGATACTAAATCCTCTTTCTTAGACGTACACTTTATGTACAGTGGACAGTGGACAATCTCAAAGGTTGTTTTTTTGTCATGTGATGTAGCCAAGTGTGGTCAAGTGTCAGTTTCAATCAATTGAATCCAGCACAATATAACACAATAAAATACAATACAATACAAAATACAATACACTAGATTACTTCACTACAAAAAAAGAACAAAAAAAGAACAAGACGAACAAAAGGCGCTCCTTCCTTCTTGTTTTCATCAGCTATCTGTTACGTATGTGCAAAATACGAATTACCAATAATTACAAAACAGTTGTTATAAAAGGTTTATTTTTTTAATGTATATTTTGTGTACTACAAAAGAGAATTTTTGGATAACTTGAATTATTTTTTGTGCTAAGAAATAATATTGTACAATTTAAATTATTACCAGTATTTCTTACACTTATTAGTAAAACAAATTGCAAGATGAAGCTAACTTGTTTACTAAAAAGCGAGGCCGAGAAATAGGAGGAATATGAGTAGGAATATTTTTTGTTGTACAAGTCCAAAAAAATTCTCTGAAATCCTCTAAAAGATTGTCTGATATCTGATACAAACAAACATCTAAGCATCAAACATTACGGACTACAGATACAATGTGTGTATTGAAGATTGAAGATAAAAGGGTGATAAAAGTAATGTTTTATTGCGGGGTATATAAGACGAAAGACGAGGTTAGGAAAAGGGTCGTAAACTTACACTATTGTATCAAGTATTTACGTGCATGCAGCATGTAGTAGTTTTAATAGGTTGTTGGTTGGTTTAGAGTGTAGAATGTAGAGATAAAGCACAAGGATATTTCATCACTCTTTCCTCTCGCTCCTTTAAGGTTGTAAGTTGTAATTAGTTAGCTGGCTGAGACAGAGTCATGAATTTAGAAAAGGAGAAAGCAGGAATGAGTGAGTGCAAGAAAGTAATAACATGTAAAATTAAAAATTTAATTGCTCATGACTATTTCGTACATAATATTTGTGCATAATAATTAATAATGTACAATCTACATATACGTACATTCACCATTAAAAATTCATCCTTGTTTTTTCCATCAAAATGTGAATTAAAAATTAAAAGTCACTGGTGTATACACAATATACATTTTGCGTTGTATGTTGTACATGTTGTAGTATAAGGAGTGTTGACAAACAACAAAACAAAGCCTAATGTTGATACTGCGTCGTACGGACTCATGTTTATTCCTTGTGGTGATTTCTCCGATTCTCTATTCACTAGAGCTGGTTGACTGGAGACTGGACACTTGACACTGCTCAGTTTTGTACTGACCAGTGAGTGATTCATAATGGTGGTGAATTGAATTGTGGTACTATTTACTGGTTACTGGTTTGATGATGATGATGATGATGATGGATAATTGATGGCAGTGCTTATATATTTTTACTACAGTGTGACATATTATAGTAGTTATTATTACGAATACGATTGGTGATTGGTGTAGCTTAATGGATAAAGTTAGAGCGTACAATACAGAATACCGAATACAGATATTGTCCAATATTTTTGACTAATTCTGGAACCAGAGAGTGAGCTAAATATTACTGAGGAATACGTACGTTTGGAGTTTGGATACGCCTGTATTGTGTATGAAAAGAATCACATGTTGCCGTGCTAGACAAAGGGTTGCATGAAATATGAAATATACATGTCTATATTTGTATCCGGATATGGTAGATATTTTGGTGGGCTGTGACTGGTGACAGATGTGAGAGCGTGTGCAAAAATACTTATTCATCAGAGAAACTTTGAGTTAGATCCAATAAAAATAATATGTAAAAATTCTCCTAATCCTTTTATGCTTAGATAGTAATAGTTTTTGCATTATGAATTATGAAGGATTCGTGACTCGTGTCCTTTCCCTAGCTTTCCGTATTTTTACATGTGTTCATGGAATGTGTTAACTTGTTGTTACTGTTTACTGTTGCTTCCCTCAACTCTGTGTACTGTGTATTTTATGTCTACCATTGAATATTGAATGAAAAGATGTTGAAAATATTATTGGAAATTGTTGGTTCCCTGGGCTCCGAGAACAGAGAAGGTACCTCTCCACTTTACACTTTACATATTATGTGCACAAGAACAAAGTTGTTGTTGTTATTTTGTTCTAATTGAGCTCTTTACATTCATCTCGTTGTTCTCGCTTCTGGTCTTTGGTTTGTGTACTGTTAACTATTACATCAGCATTTGCATTTCGTGTTTGGTATTCCGTATTTCCTATGCATGAAATATTATGAACAAATTATCTGGCAATATAATAATAATTATTGCAACATGTTTGACTGGATTTAGTATTTAGTATTGACTTGGTCTTCTCCCTGTTTGTTTTATGTACTGTGTATTACGTATAGTGTATTATGTGCGGTGTCATATATGGTACGTGTTCTATTCTGTTCTCTATGTCATAATGTGTGTGTGCATGCAGCATTTAGTGTTCAGTGTTCGATATTCAATATTCAATGTGTAGCATGGAGGTATTTATTTATACCCACGTAAATAATGTCTACAAATACACACACACACATACATATGTACTAGGTACATAGCAAAAAGGAAGACAGGATATCCGTGTCTAATGTCGAATGTGGAATCTTGTGAGAAATGAAACTTATTGCTTTGGCCTTTGGATTTGGATTTGGATTGGCCCACAACGTGCGGGCCACAAGTGAAAAAAGTGAGAAAAGTGAGAAAAGAATTTTAGCTTTGCACATTTAATATTTTTGGACCTCCTTTCCTTCCGTTTCGTCCTCACGTCTCACCAGTCACTAGTCTTGTTTTCCTGCAATCCAAAGAGCTAGAAAAGATGAAGATTATTATTATGGTCAGACGTGTAATGTGAATGGAATGTGTAGGTTTTTTTGTTGGTTTTTTCCCAGTTCCAAGCTCTATGTTACTCCATTCTCCATATTCCATATTCAAAACTTTTGAAATTATGAAAACGGAATAGGTGTTTATGCCGGTATAGGATGTACGATGTACGATGTACGGTATACGACGTGGATCGGCTATATAGATTATATAGATACTTTGAGGCGAGATTGAGAGAGAAGACATGACATGACACAAGACATGTACAATATTTTGGTCTCTTCATAAAAATAGAAGGGAATTAAACGGAAAGGAGCTAAAAAACTTGCACATAGTATATGAGTATATATGAGTATATATGGTGCATATTATATTATATAGTGTAGGTATATCATGTATGATGTATAGGATATAATACGGTAGTGGTATGAGAGTAAAAGAGTAAAAGAGAGAAATGGTGGAAGAGAGGAGGTACAAAATGTAGAAATAGAGGAACGTGGACGAAACTAGGAACTAGGAGAGCAGAACAGAACCGACCAGACCAGATCAGACCAGACCACCCTATTGTTTGTTTACATTATAGCTTGTGTCGTATAAACAGAAATCTTTAAAAATAACTGACTGACTGCAGTTTCAAACGACGACATACTACACATAGTACATACTAGATACGTAGAGAAGACGAACATGAAAAATACAAGTCAAAATTCAAATCTAAACTAAATACACCACTACTAGTCAAAACTAAGCTAAACTAAACTAAACTACTTATTAAAATACTCTCTGAACTCTCTCTCATGCTGTCTCTCGAGTAGCTGAACTTTTTGACTCGACTTGAAGTTACTTGACTCTTGAATCTTGACTCATACATAAACCAATAAATAGATGAAATCCGGCTAGAATTTCATTGTAAATACCAAATACTAAATACTGCACGCTGTACACTGTACAGCTGTGCTTACGGCGTATTTTTGATGAAAAGTTGTTAGAATAGTTGGAATGTTAGTAGAAAGTAGAGTATCTATAGTATCTGTGAATTACCTAAGCATCCAACAGATTTGCAGAAACTATAGTTACACATTTTCCTATTTATCTCTGATTAAAAAACGGAAAGAAACAAAAAGTTAGATGAGCAAAGAAAGCTAAGAACAATGTCAAAAATGTCACATTTTTAGTAGAAACTTTGACTTTAGACTTCTGAGATAAAAACTTCATTTTTATTAACATGTAAATTTAAATTTTACTTTTGAGGTTGCAGAATCTCTGTGTTTTTCTCTCTCTCTCTCTTGTGTAATAGGTAATGGGGAAAAGTGTAGATAAGTACACGCGTCGGCATACGCATCAAGTTCATTCTACATTCTCCTACTGAATACTTTGTCCTGGAACCTGGAATTAATCTCATGTGTGTAGATTGTGGATAGATAGATGAGAGACGAAGATTAATATTTTTCTTGATGACTCTACAGTTTTCCGTCTTTTCTTCATTGAAGAGAGAGTGTATTAGCATGGAATGGAATGGAATGAAATGAAATCAAGTAGCGGCGAAAAAGGAACCTTGTAGTTTGTAGTACATGTCTCAACTCTCAACTTTTGTAATTTGTCATTATAAATACCTATGAAAAATAGGAAGATGAACTCATAATGATGGTAGACGGTATGCAGTATACAAAGCAGTGTATCCAGTATACAGTACATAGTGAAAATAAAAAGCAAGAAAGCAGAAATGAGGCAGGTTGTTGGGTTCGCTTGGTTTGGGTTGGTTTAGTTTGGTTGGGTTGGATAGTGGATAGTTTAGTGGGAAGGGAACATGATGGAATATGGAAAAACGTGTGGTTATTTCACATCTCAAGTGACTCTCACTTTTTCTCCGTCTCTCTCTCTCTCTCGCCTCCCTTCCTCATTTCCCGTTTCTAAGTCATGAGGGAATGGTAAAAGAAGAGGAAGGAGAAAAAAGAGGAAGAAAAGAAACTGGGATTCCTCACCCCTTCCCTTTCTTCCTTTCGTCTGTATGGGTAGATATGAGTATCTTGATACTTGATATGAAAATGAAAATCATTTACGTACGACGTAAAACGTACAAGCTACAAGCTACAGCCTCATCTCAACACTCAACATGCTTCCTTGCTCCTGTGGAGTTGGTAGTTGTGTGAGGAATGTACATATTCAAAATATGATCTGTGGAGTTTGTAGCTTGTAGTTTGTACTTTATACGTTGTACGTGGTTGAGCATAGATAAGGTAATACAGTGGCTCATAGTTGTTGAAATCTCTCTTCTTCCTCTTGCTCTTCTCACTCTGATCCTCTCCTACTGCCTCTGCCTCTGCCTCGGCCTGAGCCTGAGCTGAGCTGGAGGTTGGAAGTTGGAGTTGGAGCGGGAGCTGCGAGAAAACTATAAAGCACACACAGGTGAATCGATATTCCGGTTGTCAAGGTAACGGTGGGTTTTGCGAGAGAGCTGCTTCTGCTTTTCACGATGGGAAATGATATAGCGAAAAAGAGCTTCTTCCCTTTTCTTGTTCTACTCTTTCAAGCCTCTTCTTCTCCTTGTTCTTGTTCCTCTTCCTCCTCTTCCTTTAGGCTGTTGGTCTGGTCTGGCGTGGCGTGGTGTGCTGGGCTGTGGTATAGTATGGAATGGTGTGGTCCGTGAGCGGGAGTGAGAGTGAGAGCGGGTAGAATGTACAGCACACGTATGGATGTATGTATGTATGTATGTATAGAATACAGAGATACAAGTTTTTTTAGCATATAGTTCCAACTGAGGGGAAGACGACCAAGAAGAAGAACAAGTACAAGTAGAAGTAGAAGTAGAAGAGGAGGAAGAAAAAAGTAAGCAAGTGTGTAGAGAATGGAGAGTAGAGAAAGGATCTCATCATATTTTCGCGCAAGGCATTAAAAGTACTAGAACTTGTTGCTGGTTCTGCCTGGCTGGCTGGCTGGTTTGGTTTGGTTTGGTTTGGACGGACGGTGGTAGTAGATACTGACGGCTGTATGTACCTATCACTCTGACTGTGAATCTGGCTGTGCTGTGTGCTGTGCTCAACTGTTCTGTTCTGTGCTGTTCTGTGTTGTGTACGCGCTCCATCAGAAACACTGAATTCGGATTTTGAAATGTGAAAAGAGAAATCTCTCTCTTCCTCCTGTTTCTCTCTCTTCCGTTGGTTCTGCGTTCGTTCCTTCATTCATTCTTCTCTCTTGTTGCATTTCACTTATATTCATTCCTTTTTCTGTGTCATCGTCGTGTCTTGGTCGTCGTCCGTCGTTTCAGTCGTTGTGGTGTTTTTCTTTCCATAGATATTGATATTGATATTTAGACCTTTTTAATGTAGAATATAATTATTATAAATAATAATTAATTACATAGTACATAATAATACTAATATTATAACTACAGTACACTACATACATTACTATCCTATCCGTCAAAAGTTAAAAGTTTACCTGTGTAGAGACAATCTATATCTATAATCTATAGTATTATTATTAATAAACAATAATAATAATAATAATATTAACAATAGTAAATATTGCTGTTACATTATAGTGATTAATAATAATACAGACTATAATATATATTATAATATTATACTAACTTTACTGTTCTGCTCTGCATCTTCTGTTCTATATATTATTATATTTAAATATTGTTATAAGTATCCATCTTCTGTATACTACTTTACGTTTACGTACTTGAATTAATTAATCCTAGATGATCGTTGTCGTCTTCGTCTTGACGTCGTCCTCTCGGTGTTTTTGTGCTTAGAGTATTTATATCAAAAAGTCACTATATATTATACAGTTTTCATTTCAGTTTACATTTACAATTTTAACACTTTTACTTTCTCACGATATTTTACGTACATTTTACTTTTTCCCAAGTCAACTTTATAACTTTGCCCTTTTTACCCACATTCAACATTACCATCAAAAATCTACATCTACGCAAAGTACAATCATACTTATTTAGATACATTTAAAAAAAAAAGCTAGCTTAGGGATATTTGACAACAGATTTTTATACATATTTTATAAAACTTGAGCACTTTCACCATTCACCGTTCACCACACCACAATCACCAAAACCAACAATCAACACACAAAAATATTCTCGTACTCTTAACTCTTACACATAATATTATAATATTATACTACGATACTACTACGACTATAGATAAATAATAATGATAATTATTATTGATACTTGATACTTGATATTTCTTTCAATCAGGAACCGAGCTTCTATCTGAAATACATTGACAATTAAAAAAACCAAAAAACTGAAACATTTTTTTACAATTTATATACTTTTTACATTGACACTGACACTGACATTTACATTTTGACATTGACAATCATCAGGTATAATATTTCAAATTATATGTACCAAAAGATAGATAACAAAAAGTACAGTATACAGTATAATACTAATATAATATATTTTAAAAACAAAATCTACTATAATATTATTATACCAAACGACTGCAATCTGTAATCAGTAATCAGGGAAGAAAGACAAAAAAAACAGAGAGAAAAAAAAACAAGTAATCTTCAAAAGCTGTTACTAAATTACAACTACTTTTAAAAAAATATAAATCTAATTTATGTTTGTAGACAGAAAGTTAGAAATGGTGTTGAACACGTATAAATAATAATATTTGTAAAGAATCAAACAAGTACAGAGACATTTGATCATTTGGTCACATGGTTATTTTTGCTTGTTGCTCATTGTTTTTTTTGTATGTCATATTACTAAGTGTTGCAATTCCTTTGAATAAATCTACAGATGAATCGTCCTGTGGCTGTGAAGCAGGCTGATAGTGAAAATAGAGGAGGTATGATTGAAAGTGCTTTTTTTATTATTTATTAACAAAACGATGACATGATGTGTGAATTTCAAGTTGAAGGTTGACGGTTGAAAAATGTAGATGAGATATTTTAAAGTGTGTTATTGTTGTGTATTTTGTGTCGATGATGATGACAGAGGACAGGAAACTTTTCGTAGGGATGCTAAGTAAATCACAGAAAGAGGAGGACATCAAAGCTTTATTTGCGCCCTACGGAGGTATTGAAGAATGTACAATCCTTCGTGGGACTGACGGAACTTCCAAAGGTAAACTTCCATTTTTTGGTGTTTTTGTGTGTGAAAAAATTAAAATTAATAATATTAAAATAATCCAAAATCCAAAAGGGAAAGGAAAACCCAAATGTTTACATTCCTTCAACCCGTTTCCATGTTCAATTTTCACTCCTTGTTCCATAATAATCTCCTGCTTGTCATCATCATGGCAACCACCTGCTAGTCAAAATGTGTGTTCATATTATAGCACGTACCTCTCCCTCCCTCTCTCTCTCTCTGCCTCCCTCTCTGTCTTTCTTTCTTTCTTTCTTTCTTTTTCCTTCCTCGTCCCTCTTCTCCTATTTGTAGGATGAGAAATAACGAGTAAGGAGAAAGGAGAAAGGAAGACGGAGCGAGGAGGATGGAGGAGCCCCAAGTTCCAGCTCCAACTCCAACTTCCTATCTCGTTTCTTTCTACTTTCTACGTTCTCTCCTTTTCCATTTCTTTTCCTTGCTCAGAGATCAATAGCCTGAGAAAGAAGCTTAAAGAACAGATCGATACTTCCATGGAAACGGAATTCTTTTCCCCTACAATACACTACATTATTATATAACTCTCGTCATATCTATCTTTGTCTATGTCTCCATGTGTATGTGTATGAGTGTGCATGAGCATACATGAATGATGCTCATTCTTTCTGTCTAATATATATATATAGAATATACAATATAAAATACGTGCTTATACATGTGTCTATATGTGTGTGTGTGTGTTTTCAGGCTGTGCATTCGTCAAGTTTGCCTCTCATTCGGAAGCAGTTTCGGCAATCAATAGTCTACATGGTAGCCAGACTATGCAAGTACGTTGTATACTATATACATACTATATATTATGGTAGCCAAACTATGCCGGTATGTCTTGCGCAACTACATCTAACTCATGTCCTACTATTTACTTTGTGTGTACACATGGAAATACCGTATTTGACCAAATAAGAGTGGGTGAGCTGGTTATTATTCTTGCCATAATATTCGGCACCGAGTAAAGCTGGATACACGATTGCTATTTGGTCCAATACGGTACGACACTACATATTATGTATTCAAGATGTACATTTTACATGTGCATCATGTGTTTGTATATTGTATGTAAAATGTAATATGTAATATGTAGTGTCTAGTTTCTAGTGTGTACTCATACTATTCTTAGTGTTATTATTATTATACGTAGACCTGGCTTTACTCTTCCTCTTTCTCTCTCTCTCTCTCTCGCTGTCTCTATCTCTCTTTTGCACACACCAACCAACGGGCGGACAGACGGAAAGAAATAAGCAAAGAGCAAAATGTGTAATGAGTAGAGCCGAGTCGAGCAGAGCAGAGCAGAGCTGAGCAGAGCTGAGCAGAGTATATGGAATTTTCTCTCTCTTTCTCGGTCTGTGGTGTAGCGCGTGTAAGAGTATCTAGGAAAGAGCGTGGATGTGTGTGTACAGTGTGCTGGAGTGTGTGTGTGAGAGAGAAAGAGAGGGGGGAGAAAGAGAGATAAATAAAGCTAGAGTCAGCAGTGATAGCTGTACTGTGGAGTGGAGTGGTGTGGAGTAGAGTAGAGTAGAGTAGATGAGAATAGTGGTAGAGTGAGAGTGAAAATAATCAATAAACTTCCGTTGTCAAGGGAGCCTCCTCAAGCCTCGTGGTCAAATTCGCGGATACAGAGAAGGAAAGGCAGCTACGCCGGATGCAACAGATGGCGGGGAATATGGGAGGCATACTCAACCCGTTCGTGTTCAATCCGTATGGCCCATACCAATACGCTATGGCGGCACAGCAGCAGGTTGTTAAAAACACTTGTTAACACTTGTTTTCTCACAAATAACCACCACAATTAGACATGCATCTCCTTCCTTCTCAACATTTACTCTGAGATAAACGAACCACAAGTCAAAGACGTCCCTTCTGGACAAACATCACTTTTACTTTCACTTTTACATCTATTTTTTTAAAAAACATTTTCTTTTTTTCTTTTCTAATACAAGTATTTTTCCCTGACTTGTGATCAGGCATTAGCTTTATTATTAATCAAAATTCATTCAATTCACGGTTCTACACTGTGCTTTCAAACCCTTTCAACTTTCAACACTTTAATAAAGGGACGAGGTAGGAAATTGCTTATTTCAATTTTTCAATATCCGAGTAAGCAAAGGAAGGAGATGTATGAGCTTTTTCACCCCTTGTACTCTTTTTGCATTATTTATATATAAATGATCATGGAAATGTTGATGTTGATGTTGGTGTTGATAAAATTGACAATGTTCATCCCTAAGAATGGTATTTTGTTTGTTTATGGGTTGTGGGAAGGCGGCCATAATGGCAGCCACTACCCATCCAAATCCACATCATCCACATCCACATCATTCGCACCCTCAGCACCAAGCTCCACCACCTCAACCTCCACCGTATCTAGTCGGTCTCAACGGACTCAATGCTGCTGCTGCCGGTAAGAACAATCATTTTATTTACTAAACTACAATTAATATTCGGCTGTGCACTAAACATTGTACATTTCTCGCTAACTTGTGATTCGTCCATCCATTCATTCATTTGTACTTGTGCATTTGTATGTAGCGGCCGCTGCTGTGAGTAATTCCAATTCAACCCCCAACTCAAACGGCATGAATGGTACTACACTTTCATCCCCTGCCATTAGCATGCTGAACGGACAAGGAGCTGGTCAGCACAATGGCAATGATTTGTACAATGGACTTGCTCAGTCTTACCCACCACGTGAGTTCCTCTCTCTTCCTCTTAACCTAGCGCATTCTCATCCACAATTTCCACATTTTCCATCAACATTCTCATTCCAATTCATTTCATTCGCAATTCAAAACAAACAAAAAACTGCATCATTTTAGCATTTACTGAAATACTCTTCCTTGCAAAATTTTCAAAGTAATGAGCATCAAGAATCAAGAGTCAAAAGTTAGGAGTTGTCATTGATCCGTTCTCCGTTCTAATAACTTTTGTATGCATTCACATGTACTTTTACCCTGTGCATGAATTCATAAATACGTAGTTGCTCTCAACTCTCCAAGAAAAGTACACATTGTGTTTGTTTGTTATTTCATTCGCCATTAATTGTTAATAGCCTAAGAACGTCTAGGTTATACATATTCAAAATACACAATACACACTCAAGAGAACAAACAGGATATAAAAATAGGGAGAAATGGAGAAAATAGACAATTATGGCGGACAAGACATTTAATGATATTAAAAAGATAAAACCAAAAGAAAAGGGACAAGTAGAAAGTAGAAAAACATACGAGTATAATAATAAAGTACAGTAGACATTATACATGTAGGGGATTGCAATTTACCATTTACCATTAGCATGATCCACATGTGCATTGTGTGTGCTGTATTTTATGTTGAATGTATGTGGTGTGTGGGGAAAGGGGATGTGCATGAGACATGAGCAAATATCGAGAACAGAATACTTGTGTGTACAGTGTAGAGCGTCTGCATGAGCTAAGAGAAAGGAGAAATGGAGAACAAACTAAATTTCTCCAAAGGGACAGCAAATAAAATGGAGCAAATATCCAGAGTGTGGGGAGAAGGGGAAAAAATAGCCAAGGTATAATGAGAGAACTATTGAAGAAATGGAGAAAATAATATAGAAATACATTTCATTTCGTCTTAAGATATCATTATTCTTATCTACTTTCTCTTATCCTCTCTCTTTTTTCTCCATTTCCTTCTTTCCTACTTTCTTTTTATACGCGTACGGCACTGTCTAAACTCTACACTCCATACTCCACAGACTACAGACTAAAGTCTACAACAGGAAAACAAAGACGGAGAAATGATGACATGAAATGAACGAGTCATTCTTTACATTCCCATTCTGTTCCATTGAAAGCTTCATATTTTATTACTGACCACGCTCCTCCTTTTGCTCCTTCTACTCCTCGTCTTCGTCTTCGTCCTTGTCATTTTCATTTTCATTTTCCTCATGACTCACTTCCACCTATATCTACAGTTAATTGTCTCTCTGATTGCCGATTGCCGATTGCACACAAAAAATCAATGGAAAAAATAGACAACATTACACGAATCAAACAAAAAGAATGAGAAAGAGCTAAGTGAAAGTTAGATGGATAAATGAGAGGTTGAGCATGGAACATCAAACGCCTGTGTATTACTCTAGACTCTGGATTCTGGATTCTTCTGAAAATATTAAGTTGATCAACACGGACAGTCATTAAACATTAAACGTAATGAGAGCTCCAAATGTTGAATGTCCAATCTCCAGTCTCTAGAAAATACTTGAAACTCCAAACTCCAAACTCTCAGCTACACTTGCAGATATTTTGTACACCGTAGTAGATACATAAGGAACAACAAACAGGGTTTTGGTATTTTCATCAATTGGATACAGCCAAAAAAGGGACACATTTTAGCTGTTAAAATTTCAACGAAACAAGCCAAACCAAGCGTAAGAGTGAAGAGTGAGTGGAGGTTAATGGCTAAAATGTAGTGGAAAATTTATATGTTGTGTATGTCAATTGGTTGTTATGTGTACCATGTACATTGTACATTGTACAGTCCAGAATTTCCTACACAATCATAATTTCATCATTTCATTTCCTCTATAAATAACGTGTACAGTTTACATGACACCAACACCAATGCCAAAGCCAAAGCCAACGTCAAACCACTCTCGGTGAATGCGAGAATTTATACATACAGATATTTCCAATAGCATTCACAATTCACATACGTCCATGTTTTTTCCAGCAACTCCCAGATTTTCTCCCTCTCCCTCTCTCTCTCTCTGTCTGTGTTTGAAGGTATTATTCCTTTGTATATTTCAGGGACTGGTCTCTTGGATTCTATTCTATTTTACTCTATTGTATTATAGTTTATAGTAGTGTGAAAGGGAAACTCCCAGTATTGTATACAAGTATAGACAATACACATTATGCATTATGCATTATACAATTTAGACAGTTGGGCAGAGCACAGCCCATACGTATCTATGCTCTACTAGAGAAAAGGAGAAAAGGAGAAAAAGACACGGAGAAAATCAAGAAACAGACGAGTACTTTCACTCGCTCACTCACTCACTCGTATGACCAATATTATGCATCTATCATTTATACATGAAGGTTGTTTTCTCTCTTTACACTCTCTGATTCACATGCATTCAACGGTGCATGCAAGCAGAGTTTATGGTTGCTCTGTACATTGTACACTCTTATCTCTCATTCTCTATCACTTTGTGCGGGAAATTGATATTTCATTCTTCCATTCAACCAATTCCTCAACTCACTCACTCAGTCATCGAAATAGAAGTAGAAATCCAAGGAATAGCCGACGAAGAAGGATCGAGGGAATGAGTGAGTGAGCGAGCAAGTGAGTGAGTGTGGATATGCCTACAATCCACAATCTACACTTTTCTCCTTTCTTTCTATGTATTGCGTTTAGGTACGCATTTCTCCTCTCTCTGCTAAGTGCTCCATATTTCTTGTGTAATAGCACATAGAAAAATTATGATATGAGCCTCTTCTATCTTCTCAAAGTACAACTATACAAGTGGGAGTAGCAGGAGCCAAATAATAATAATAATGTAAGTAGGAGAATGTAAAAAGAAGAAAAGAGTTGAAAATAGATTTATTACGAATTCAAGTGTGTGGATAGGTTACAAATAAATTTTAGTTCAACTATCTTCTTCTGACGCTCTATACTCTGTACTCTACACTCTGTGTACTTTTAGAGTCCTCATTCTTCTTCTTCTCATTCCTTTCCCCTTTCATCCAAGAAACATGAAGCTCTCCACACTCTCCACTTATCACATTCTACATTCTGCAGTCTACAGTCTACAGATATATTTATTTATGGTATATGACGACCAAAGACCACAAGAACCGACCGCAAGAGCGAATGCGAAAATGCAAGTAAAATAGTGAGTGAGAACAAGGCCTTGTCATATAACCTATCTATTTGTCCATACTCCATAGTTCTAGTCCTAGTTTCAGTGTACACAAGAGAGCATGAAAGACGTTTTTCTCCTCTCAGAGAATTGGAACTGGAACTGGAGTTGGAGTTGGAGTTGCATCTATTGAGATTGCATGTACAATGTACAATGTACAGAGAATGAAAAAGGAATAAAAGGAATAAAAGGAAGGAAGGAAGTAAAAAAAGAGAGAAAGGGAAAAAATCCTCTCTCCTTTACTTTTACTTTTACTTTCACATTGATCAAGTACAGAAGAACAGTACAAGTGTGGCCCTCAGTTGTAAAAAGAAAGAGAAAAATTGGGTAGGAAGTAAAAAAGGATGAAGAAAGAAAACGGAAAAGGTGCACACTTGTAAGTATTTACTAGGTGTAGTATTGTGTAGCGTGTAGCATGTACTTCGTAGGTAGGTAGGTAGGTAGTATGTACTATTTGTATTGATAGGGTTATCATCTGTAGATTTTGAGAGACTGCACACTGTACAGTGCACAGGACTACGGTGATGACAAGGACTATGAAGAAGAGAGAGACCAACCACAAAACTGGCAGCTGAAAAAGAACAGGAATAAAATCTTTTTCCTCATAATAATTTTTCTTCTTCTTCTTCGTCTTAGTGCGCTGTCTAATGCATACAGAATATTATAGACGCCAGATACGAAAAGACATATGGGATGAGAGAAGAAGTGAGATGTAGATACGTAGTGTACAGTGTACAGCTTACAGCTTACAGTGTACATTGTACATAGAAAGAACAGAGCTGCTGCGAGAAATTTCATGAAAATGGCTTCTCAATGATACACCATGTGTACCTAGTATTTAGTATGTAGTATTTAGACTCTAGACTTTAGAATTTAGGAACTAGCAGAGGAAAGAAAAAGTATTATTCGTCGTCATCGTCATGGTCGTCTTGGTCTTGGTTGCTTTGTCCTCTTTCCTGTCCCTTTCCATGTCCCTGTCTTTCAATGGATGCAGACTATCTCATCTGATCATCTTCCTGTCTCACAGTTCACAGTCTGTCCCATGTACTCAAATACTCCCAATCTCCTGTCCATGCTCTTTCAATTTTTCTACCTATCTAGCTATCTACGTATTTACACGCGTATACACATCTACTGTACTTTTATATTATTATTATAAAGCATTGGGGGATTTTGGCCAATAACGAATCCCACATTGAGCTTCCCACCACCACCATACTCAGAAGCACACATTATATTATGTAACTCGGCTTCACTGTTCACTGTTCACTGCTTGTGAGTCAGGTGAAAGAAAGAAAGAAAGAGGGAAGAGAAGCTTCGGAGCTCAATGCCAATGCTTTAGTCTGTGGAGCCAATCAAATTTCCCAACTGTAGCAATCAGTAGCTGTCTCATGGAGTCACAGTCACACACACACACACATGCATGACGAAAACAAGATCCTGAGCCTTTACACATACATATGCCGTATGTGTGTGTGTACGACGAATAGAAACTAGAATCTAGAATCTAGAAACTACAAGTAGGAGCAGAACAAATCCAATCTTTCAATCATTAGAAAATCTTTAGAGAGAGGAGAAGAGGAGGAAAACGAAATGGAGAAAGAGACCAGCTGTATGAACGGATCAAGAGACAGATATAGACAGATAGAAAGCGAGAGAAAGAAGAAAGGAAGAAAGCGGATAAAAGAGGAACTCAGCACGAGTCATATCATGTGGATAATGGTAAAAGAGCAAAAGGAAGAGCAAGAGCAAGAGCGAGTAGAATAGCGAATGTGGAATGGCGAACGGGTAGACAAGCTTTCTAGGAAATGAAATCCCGTTCTATTGTATTAACTTACGTTCCACTTATTTCTGAAATCCCAATTCCAATTGAAAAGCGTACGTACATTTTGACTGAAATAGTAAAAGCTCTTTGTCCTTACTCTTTCTCTCTGCTCCTTGTTTCATTCACTCCCTGTCGATATCTAGTTAAAATTGAACCAAACCAGCTCCACTTCACACACACACACTCATACTCTTAACTATTTTCTACTTTGAAAACTTTGAAAGAGACGAGACGAACGGATATATGTATATGATCTGTAACGAGTAACGAGACAAAATCAGAGAGAATGGGCTGTCAAGTGAAGAGAAGACAAAGTCAGTTAGTCAATACTTTGTGATCGGAAAGCGGTTCAATTTTTTTTATTTTAATGAGAACCGTCTACCCTGAATGTGCGTCAACAACTTGGGAGCGGGGAGACAGATTGATGAGAAATGTATCCTTCCTTCTAACTTATAAGTATCTCTTTGATCATTTATCATACATGAAGTTTACACAACCAACAAGTTGTCAGTTGTAGCAATCATAATATCAAATAATAAGTAGAAATGTTGGGCGTAAGACGTTACATTTAATAGATGTAGAGACGAAAGTCGAAAGTGGAAAATCCAGACATTTGTACATATCATGTAATATATTCGTATCGAGATGAAAAAACGGGGGGAAATGATATTTTAGGGCTGAAAATGGAATGGCAATGGCATGGAAAACTGGAAATGTATGGATGAGAATTTCCTCACCAAATGAAACCTATAAATGGCAATTATAATTTAGAATCTCCAGACATGAGAGAGCAGCAAATTTTATACGTTACGGACGTTTTACCTCCTGCAGCCCTCCTCCAACAAAGCTTAAGCAACTCGGATGCAACTGCTGCCGCACTTGCTGGACTACATGGACTGCCCTATCCAGGTGTTGGTGAGTACTTTTTCTCCTCTTGATGATTATCCCTTCCCCTATTATCTAGTCATTAGTGGGGAAATATATTTCCATTCAATTTAATCTATGTAACTGGGTTGCGAACCAAAGGTAGAAGTATACATAGGAGTAAATATATACGAGTAGTAGTGATAGGATTGTCAAATACGAATAAATATAATCAGCCTAATTACCTACGACTTGAAACTGTACTTTACAAAACCGCGAAAGTGTTAGACAAGAAGAGAAAATGGCTTGAAAAAAATGAACAACATTTAACATTTAACCCAAATAAATACCAAACCGTAAAATCATTATCATAAATAATACAATGTACGCTGATCTATATTTTTTACACACATTAACTCACATTGTGCTGTGAACTTTACTATAAATATTCAGTGGGCTTGCTTTAACTATATTAAGCATTTTATAATCGTGATATAAATAATAACTTTAATAGTTAATAGCATAAATTCTTGACAGATTCGCCATGTTATATGTATACTATGTTATCTACTCTATCGTTATACAATACAATACAATTACTGTTTACTATTATATTATTGGTCAAAAGTTTTTAATTGTTAGATAATTGATAAAATAACACGTGAGCATCATTTGGATATTATTTGTTGTTGATGGTATTTCCTGGCTTTCTATTTGATTGTAAATGTTAAATGTGAACGAATTTTCATGATCTCTTTTCTTGGATATATTATATTATGTATATCTAAATATTTGCATCATTTCTGTATATCTATTTTGAGACGGATCTGTGTTACACATTTGTCGTCACAGTTGACAGTAGACACAAAATGATCACACACTAAAAATATTCTTCGTTCTTCGTATTTTATTGTGAATGCTTTTCTTTTTTCTGTCTCTTTTTCTCAATTTTTCTATTGTAAGTCGTACATATTGTACATTTCATAAGAACCATGAAACTCCAAAAGTACAATACATGATGTTTTTACTATGGGCTATGGGCATTGTGATGCAAAAATACAAAAATGTGTATAAAAAATGTGTTTTAGTTAGTGAATAATATGAAGTAATATGAAGTGGATGTATGTATTATGATTCTTGAGACTAAATTTGTGTATGTTTTCATGAAATAGGAAGTGTCTATGGGTCACCACCACCAGTTGGATTTCCTTCAATGGGAATGAGTACTCGTGAAGGTATAAAATACTTCTCCACAGTCTAACAAATGAATTTCTCTACTACTACCACTTACTACTACTACTACAAACTACAAATGAATAAGCAAACACAACAAGCAAACCTACAATTCGGTCAATCTAAAACACGATATCAATTATATTACTACAAAAAAATACAGACAAAAAGAACAAAACACTACAATTTAATAGCAAAAAATACAAAATTATATATATTAAAAAATAGAAAGTAGAAAGTAGGCGCATGCATGCAATTGCTTGTATTTGCTTTGCTTTGGGTCAAGTCGGGTCACAGTCCCTTTCTCTCTTTCTCTGTATCGCTCTACTGGCTGATGCGATGCTCCTGGTCATGATAAAAAGGCGAATGGCGGAAAAAAGATGGTGAGCGAAATCTGCAGTCTGCAGTTGTCCCCAATTTTATAATTACCATATAAGCATCATAATATTATGACATATTGTTTCACAAAATAGTTTTTCTTTCTTTTTTTTAGTCGTTATTAATCATGTATTATATAATATGTTTGTTACATGTTACGGTAATATCCATTTGTATTCTTTATTTGACAACACAAAAAATGGGAAACAAGTTCACTGAATTTTTGAAAAAATAGAAAATTAAAAGGATTTTATTAAAATTCAC